>JASTWF010000080.1:0-278340 GCA_030390025.1 Squalus acanthias
CCCCTGTCACCCCTCCCCCTCTCTCCCCCCCACTCTTCCCTCGGTACTGTGGCAAGGGTGGAAACCTCAGTAGAGGGATTCACACATAGAGTTACGGGAAAGGTGGGCATGGATTTGGGAGGCATGTTCAAGGACATTGGAAAGCAAAGGGAGATTGGAGATGGAATGGCTGTTTGCAAGGACAGAGGGGTCAAGTGTGCTTTTTTTGAGGAGAGGGGTGATGACGGCTGATTTGAACATAAGAACACAAGAAATAGGAGCAGGAGTCGGCCATTCGGCACCTCGAGCCTGCTCCGCCATTCAATGAGATCATGGCTGAAGGGGAGCGGGACAGTACCTGAGGAGAGAGAAACATTAACAACATCAGCTAGAATGGGGGCCAGGATCGGGAGTTGGGTGGTCAGCAGTTTAGTGGGGAGGGTTGAGGGAGCAGGAGGTGGGCCTCATGGACAAGATGAGCTCGGAGTGGGCATGAGGGGAGATAGGAGAAAACCAGAGAAAGATGCGAGTTCAGGACTAGGGCAGGGGGGAATCTTAGAGGAAGTTTGGCTTGGTGGGCTGGGGGGAGTGAGTGAATTGGCAGAGGCAGCTGAACGGATGGTCTCAATCTTAGTGACAAAAAAGTCCATGAGCTCCTCGCACTTGTTGTCTGAGGTGAGTGTGGAGGAGGCTGGGGAGGGTGGTTCAAGAAGACGGTGGAGAAGAAAAGCTGAAGGTTATCTTAGCATTCCAGAATGCTCCTGGAGTAACAAACAGTTCTGACACATACAGAGACCAGAGGGCATCTTCCCACACTGTTAGGAACGTAGGAACAGGAGGAGGTAATTCCCCCTCCTTTGCTCCATATCCCTTGATACCCTTACCGTGGAAAAATTCCAATTTTAATTTCAGTGTCAGCTGTGACTCAGTGGTAGCACTCTCGCCTCTGAGTCAGAAGGTTGTGGGTTCAAGTCGCACTCCAGAAATTTGAGCACATAATCTAGGCTGACACTCCAGTGCAGTACTGAGGGAGCGCTGCACTGTCGGAGTGGCAGTACTGATGGAGTGCTGCACTGTCGGAGGGGCAGTACTGAGGGAGTGCTGCACTGTCGGAGGGGCAGTACTGAGGGAGCTCTGCACTGTCGGAGGGGCAGTACTGAGGGAGCTGCTGCACTGTCGAGGGGCAGTACTGATGGAGCTCTGCACTGTCGGAGGGGCAGTACTGAGGGAGCTCTGCACTGTCGGAGGGGCAGTACTGAGGGAGCTCTGCACTGTCGGAGGGGCAGTACTGAGGGAGCTCTGCACTGTCGGAGGGGCAGTACTGATGGAGCTCTGCACTGTCGGAGGGGCAGTACTGAGGGAGTGCTGCACTGTCGGAGGGGCAGTACTGAGGGAGTGCTGCACTGTCGGAGGGGCAGTACTGATGGAGTGCCGCACTGTCAGAGGGGCAGTACTGATGGAGCTCTGCACTGTCGGAGGGGCAGTACTGAGGGAGCTCTGCACTGTCGGAGGGGCAGTACTGAGGGAGTGCCGCACTGTCGGAGGGGCAGTACTGAGGGACCTCTGCACTGTCGGAGGGGCAGTACTGATGGAGTGCCGCACTGTCAGAGGGGCAGTACTGAGGGAGCGCTGCACTGTCGGAGGGGCAGTACTGATGGAGTGCTGCACTGTCGGAGTGGCAGTACCGAGGGAGCGCTGCACTGTCGGAGGGGCAGTACTTAGGGAGTGCCGCACTGTCGGAGGGGCAGTACTGAGGGAGCTCTGCACTGTCGGAGGGGCAGTACTGAGGGAGTGCTGCACTGTTGGAGGGGCAGTACTGAGGGAGTGCTGCACTGTCGGAGGGGCAGTACTGAGGGAGTGCTGCACTGTCGGAGGGGCACTACTGAGGGAGTGCTGCACTGTCGGAGGGGCAGTACTGAGGGAGCTCTGCACTGTCGGAGGGGCACTACTGAGGGAGTGCTGCACTGTCGGAGGGGCAGTACTGAAGGATGCTGCACTGTAGGAGGGGCAGTACTGAGGGAGCTCTGCACTGTAGGAGGGGCAGTACTGAGGGAGTGCTGCACTGTCGGAGGTGCTGTCTTTCTGATGAACCGAGGCCCCGTCTGCTCTCTCGGGTGGAAAAGATCCCATGGCACTATTTCGAAGAAGAGCAGGGGAGTTCTCCCCGATGTCCTGGCCAATATTGGTTCCTCAACCAACATAACAAAAACAGATTATCTGGTCATTATCACATTGCTGTTTGTGGGACCTTGCTGTGCGCAAATTGGCTGCCGTGTTTCCCACATTGCAACAGTGACTACACTTCAGAAAAAAGAAGTACTTCATTGGCTGGAAAGCGCTTTGGGACGTCCGGTGGTCGTGAAAGGCGCTATATAAATGCAAGTCTTTCTCTTCATCGTGCCTGTGCTGGCTCTCGGAGAGAGCTATCAATTAGACCCACTCTCCTGCTCTTCTCCCATGGCCCTGTGAATTCTTTCCCTTCCAGGATTTACCCAATTCCCTTTCGAAAGGGAATAATATAATCTTTGTTTTCCTTTGTCACTTTCTATATTTCTCTCAGTCTTCTGCATTACCACTTTTCTTGGTCCTTGCGTCAGCCACTCCCTTTAGTTTTATACACATTGACCTCGGCTGATTGACTGTACGAGTGGAACTTTGCTCTGTCGGGGTGTGTATTGGTCCTGTATTGTACTGAATACTTCTTTGAACAACCTCCCGCTGTTTTTCAGTCGGTTCACCTGTGTTAATAGCTCAGCCCAGTTTAGCGTGTTCACCTTACGTCTCATTCCTTCGAAGTCAGCCTTACTTAAGTTTAAAGCCTTAGGTCGTGTGTGATCTTTCTCCTTCTCAAAACTTCACGTCAAACTCGATCGTGTGATGTTAAATATGGAGACCAAAACTGTACGCAGTACGCCAGCTGTGGTCTCACCAGCGCCCTGTACAGTTGTAACAGGACTTCCCTACTTTTATACTCCATCCCCCTTGCAATAAAGGCCAACATTCCATTTGCCTTCCTCATTACTTGCTGTACCTGCACGCTAACTTTCTGTGATTCATGTACAAGGACTCCCAGATCCCTCTGTGCCTCATCATTTTGTAATCTCTCCCCATTTAAATAATTGCTTTTTAGTTATTCCTACCGAAGTGGTATACCACGCATTTTCCCACATTATACTCCATCTGCCAGATTCCTGCCCACTCACCTAGCCTATCTGTATCCCTTTGGAGATTCTTTGCGTCCTCCACACTATTTGCTTTCCCACCTATCTTTGTATTGATGGATTGTCGGCTCTGTGGCGTGGGGCAGTTTGCACAGCGCAGCCTGTGGCGGAGGAGTGAACAGCAGGCCGTCGGGACCACAAATTCCAGGCCATTCAAAACTGTCCAGGATACCCTCGAGAAACCCGCCCCCATCACGGCCTGAGCTTTTCCCTGCGAGAAATCAAAATTGCCCATTTCAACCATTTTCCACTTGCTACAAGCCTCTCTGCTCTCCGTATTCCTGCGTGTTGCTGTCAGGAGGCCTGCACACAACTCCCACCGCAGGCTGACGGCCTGTGCTGGCTCCAATGGTGTGAAATATCAGGCAGGATGTAGAACCGGCGACCGATCAAACATCACCCTTTTCAAACTCTCGCCAAAAGCTCAAAATCACCCACACACACAGAGAGAGAGAGAGAGAATGGAGGGATGAGTTCTGTACTTACCGGGAGAGACCCAGGAAAAACACAAGGATATGAAGAAAAGAAGCAGCAACATTCTGGGAATCCACTGCCCCTTTTCCAAATGGTGACTGGGAATAAAATACTCCCAGTGGGAGTAGCCTGAAGAATACCCCAAATAAACAGCAAGTCGATCGAGGCTCCACTTTACTGTTTATCTCGAACTTTGTTCACTTCCCTGATCTCAAAGTGCAGAGCCAGAGGGTGAATGATTGGTTACTCTGAGAAAAATACCCAATTAGAGGAATTAACAGTCGCCTGTCACCAGTTACTGGGAGGATCAAACTCAGGCAGGTTGAGAATCAACCTGTGAAACAGAAACTAGAGAGAGACTAAACCAGCCTGGGACACCAGCTCCAGTGTACTCTTTTGACTGGGTACTAAACCAAATGACTGTAAATCAATAAAACTTTAAATGAAACTTAACAAATTAAATTAAAATTTGGTTGGCCGGGGTGACGATGCACTCCAGTCCCCGCGGCGCCCACCGGTCGCGGAAAAACTCAAGCGTGCCGGCGGACACCGCGTGCTCCATCTCCAGGGCCACCCGGGCGCGAACATGGCTGCGGAAGAGAGGCAGGCAATCGGGCCGAACGACCCCCTCGACCGCCCGCTGCCTGGACCAATTAATGGCCTTCTTGGCCAGGCCCAGGAGCAGTCCCACGAGGAGGTCCTCCGACCTGCCCGCTCCCCTCCGCTCCGGGTGACCGTAGATCAGGAGCGTGGGGCTGAAGTGGAACCAGAAATTGAGGAGCAGCCCCTTCAGGTAATGAAAGAGGGGCTGCAACCTGTCACACTCTATATATACGTGAAATACGGACTCCTCCAGGCCGCAGAAATGGCAAGCAGCCTGGGAGTCCGTAAACCTATTTAAAACCCTGTTGCACGGGACCGTTCAGTGCAACACCCTCCAGGCCAAGTCCCCAATAGAATAAGGGAAGACTCCCGCGTAGAGAGCCCTCCATTGGGGACCTTCGCCTCCGCCGGACGCCAGCTCCAGTGTAAAGGGAGAAGACACTGAGATCCCGGGCTCCCCCCTCACAGTCCCTCTCCCCCGGAAACCTTAAAACTGGCTCTGCTCCAGACTGGAGTAACACCACAACATCTTACAGTTATCGACCATATTTAATAGAGTGAACATCACACGGGACATCACAGAGCAACTCACCGAGCGGTGGAGAGTGAGGGGAGGGGGTCAAACTAACAGGGAGTGAGGGGAGGGGGTCAAACTAACAGGGAGTGAGGGGAGGGGGTCACACTAACAGGGAGTGAGGGGAGGGGGTCAAACTAACAGAGAGTGAGGGGAGGGGGTCAAACTAACAGGGAGTGAGGGGAGGGGGTCAAACTAACAGGGAGTGAGGGGAGGGGGTCAAACTAACGGAGAGTGAGGGGAGGGGGTTAAACTAACAGAGAGTGAGGGGAGGGGGTCAAACTAACAGGGAGTGAGGGGAGGGGTCAAACTAACAGGGAGTGAGGGGAGGGGGTTAAACTAACAGGGAGTGAGGGGAGGGGTCAAACTAACAGGGAGTGAGGGGAGGGGTCAAACTAACAAGGAGTGAGGGGAGGGGGTCAAACTAACAGGGAGTGAGGGGAGGGGTCAAACTAACAGAGAGTGAGGGGAGGGGGTCAAACTAACAGAGAGTGAGGGGAGGGGGTCAAACTAACAGGTAGTGAGGGGAGGGGGTCAAACTAACGGAGTGAGGGGAGGGGGTCAAACTAACAGGGAGTGAGGGGAGGGGGTCAAACTAACAGAGAGTGAGGGGAGGGGGTCAAACTAACGGAGTGAGGGGAGGAGTGAGGGGAGGAGGGGAGGGGGTCAAACTAACAGGGAGTGAGGGGAGGGGGTCAAACTAACAGAGAGTGAGGGGAAGGGGTCAAACTAACAGAGAGTGAGGGGAGGGGGTCAAACTAACAGAGAGTGAGGGGAGGGGGTCAAACTAACAGAGAGTGAGGGCAGGGGGTTAAACTAACAGGGAGTGAGGGGAGGGGTCAAACTAACAGGGAGTGAGGGGAGGGGGTCAAACTAACAGAGTGAGGTGAGTGGATCAAACTAACGGAGTGAGGGGAGGGGGTCAAACTAACAGAGAGTGAGGGGAGGGGATCAAACTAACAGGGAGTGAGGGGAGGGGGTCAAACTAACAGGGAGTGAGGGGAGGGGATCAAACTAACAGAGAGTGAGGGGAGGGGGTCAAACTAACAGGGAGTGAGGGGAGGGGGTCAAACTAACAGGGAGTGAGGGGAGGGGTCAAACTAACAGAGAGTGAGGGGAGGGGGTCAAACTAACGGAGAGTATGGGGAGGGGGTCAAACTAACGGAGTGTGAGGGGAGGGGGTCAAACTAACGGAGATTGAGGGGAGGGGTCAAACTAACAGAGAGTGAGGGGAGGGGTCAAACTAACAGAGAGTGAGGGGAGGGGGTCAAACTAAGGGAGTGAGGGGAGGGGTCAAACTAACAGGGAGTGAGGGGAGGGGTCAAACTAACAGAGAGTGAGGGGAGGGGGTCAAACTAACAGAGAGTGAGGGGAGGGGGTCAAACTAACGGAGTGAGGGGAGGGGATCAAACTAAGGGAGTGAGGGGAGGGGTCAAACTAACAGGGAGTGAGGGGAGGGGGTCAAACTAACAGAGAGTGAGGGGAGGGGGTCAAACTAACAGGGAGTGAGGGGAGGGGGTCAAACTAACAGGGAGTGAGGGGAGGGGGTCAAACTAACAGAGAGTGAGGGGAGGGGTCAAACTAACAGGGAGTGAGGGGAGGGGGTTAAACTAACAGGGAGTGAGGGGAGGGGGTCAAACTAACAGGGAGTGAGGGGAGGGGGTTAAACTAACTGGGAGTGAGGGGAGGGGGTTAAACTAACAGGGAGTGAGGGGAGGGGGTCAAACTAACAGGGAGTGAGGGGAGGGGGTTAAACTAACAGGGAGTGAGGGGAGGGGGTCAAACTAACAGGGAGTGAGGGGAGGGGGTTAAACTAACAGGGAGTGAGGGGAGGGGGTTAAACTAACAGAGAGTGAGGGGAGGGGTCAAACTAACAGGGAGTGAGGGGAGGGGGTTAAACTAACAGGGAGTGAGGGGAGGGGGTCAAACTAACAGGGAGTGAGGGGAGGGGGTTAAACTAACAGAGAGTGAGGGGAGGGGGTTGTAAGATTTCAATTGATCTCAGAGTTCTTGGACAAGACACCAATTGGCAGCAGCCAGTAAGTTTGAGCAATAGATCAGATTTATTAAGCTTACAGCGTAATCAATACTTAACAACAGGCGATAGTTTTAACGAGTAGCTCGCAGACCTTGGTCTCTGGAGCCTCTCGGACACAGATGACGTCGTCTTAAGTCTGTTCCTTTGTTCTCGCAGTAAGTCTGTGTAAAGTTGTTCTTTGAGTGTCGAGGTTTTAACCCTTTTCTCATCAAAAGTTCGCTCAGCCAGTGTCCATAGTCTTTAACAAATCAGCTTCTTTAATTGGTTCCAATGGTTAAAATACCATGGTCACTCAGACTAAGGGTAGCTTCTTGCCTTTCCAGTGTTTATCCTGCAACTTTACCCTGTTCATCGTTATCTTGTTTATAGTTCTTCACCCCATTGGAATTCATCTTATCTCTCTTATTCTAGGTTCCCTGGTACAAGCAGTGTTAAGGAAACTCTCATTAAGCTTAGCATTATAATACATTGGCCCAAAAATTCGTGAGGAAGCCTTCGTGCGAGGGTAAGGCCTCCCCGCGATCTCTCACTCCGCGTTGGCTTTTTTAGTTCCAGCTCGCACGAACTTGATGTTCTGGACAGCTGCTGCGCTGGGCTTGCGTATCCCACCGGCGTAGTTAATTCATGCGAGCTGTGGGATCACGTGACTCAGTTAGAGCCAATGGCAGCACACCATCTTCCATTCATAACTTTCACATAAGTGCTGTGAAAGTTATAAATACTATAGCCCCCCAAAAGAACCGCTAAACCTCAATTAAATTAAAAAAAAAACCATCACATTAATAAAATAAGTATAGTTAAATAAATTAACCATTTTAAATAAAAAATTAAATTTTTGAAAAAATTTAAAATCTTTTAAAAAGTTATAAAAATAAACTTACCTGTCTTTAAAGTCTCTAAAAAAGATATACCTGTTAAAAAAAATTCAAAATAATACTTAATTCACTACTTACCTTGTTAAAAGTGGGTCTTACTCCTCCTTTTTTTATGTGTAGAATCTTCCGTACTTACCTGCGCGTTGAAACCACTAAGTGCACAGCGTGCGCGCAGCCTGTAGTGCGCACGCGGTTCACCTAGGACCCGCCCCCTTTTCCATTCACCAAGTGCCGGTTTTCAGCGCATGCGCAGTGCATGCAGAAAACCGGCAATTGGAGACAGAATACGCGAGAGTACGCAGTGCGTACTCTCGCGTAGCGGCACTAACTTTTGGGCCAATATTTACCAATTTAAGCTTCACTCGCAGCCTGTGGCTGTTTGTTAACAGAGCTGAGTCAAAACTGCTTTTGACTGTCTCCGCGGCTATATTCGAACAGTCTTTAACATTTCCATACCCACAGGGAATTATGGGTAAGATTAGTTGGTCAATGGCTACCCTTGAATTTATACATATGAGATTTGTCTAAATACCAGTCTTTCGTACAGTCCCCACCTCGAGGATGAAATGTTTCAAACATTGATTCCTCGACTATTTCAATCTATTCTCTGACAAGCGTTGTTGCAAATTGGAGTCCTCTAATTGAGGGGAACGGAGCGCTTCTCAAAGGAGGTTTTATCCCCCTCGTCATTATCGGTCTGGGTTCTAACTATGACATTCCCAGGGGCCGACCCTTTACTATTGTCATGGCTGAGGGACACCCTGGGGTCTCCCTAACCATCATGTCGGCCGTGCTGATATTCCTTTCCTTCCAGTGCGTCCCAGTCTATCATTTCTCCTCCGTCCGCTGCTCCTACTGCTGAATCATACGATCTGACAGTGGTGACCCTGATCTGACCCCGCCTGGGTCTCCTCTACATTGCTTCGGATCTTCTCTTTCGGTGTGCTATATTAATTTGTTGGTGCTGCTTAGTCATAGGCATGAGTACACAATTGGCTTATCCATCGAAGTCTTACTACACGGGTTACATATATCAAATACACTATCATTACAAGTTGGAGAACTAACTGAGCGTGTGAATTAATTCAAACCTAAGGGTGTGCTGATATATTAAGCCCAATATCCCACCAGTGTGAGTTTCCCCTATGCTGTTAATTTCAATATCTATTCTCGAGTTGTCTTGCTCCAAAACATCAAAATGCTTCAGGGAGGAGTTCAGTCACATCATGAGCTCACTGAAACCCCCAGACAACAGGGGACTGTAGTATCCGAATTGTGCCACATAATTGTGCAGCTCATACTTAAGTATCTCATTTACTGTCAGTTTCACTTGAGCATAGGTTTTGATATTGAGTAAAACGAGTTGGTTGATGGGACAGGTCCTGTTCGACCCGTAGATCATGGTAGTTGCGGTAGTAGTGACACAGGAGGCACCACCAAAACCACCTCATTCTGGATTCGTGCTGGTTTTTCCCACGAGCTGTTACCTACAAAACACAATTATTACAGTCACAAGTTAAATTCAGTCTTACAATCATTTCACGCGACAACTAATCAACAAATCAGATCTCTCTTTTACTCGTATCCATCTTGTGGATAATTCATGTTAAACATGATTTCTCCTCAGCCCTCAATTGTCCCAATCCAAATTTCATGTAACTCTCCACTTCAACTACGATTTCATTCCCTCTAACAGGTACCAGTGTGTTTAACTCTATTCTGATTGTTTCATTAGTTAGATAGTTTCTCGATGGAGTATGCGTCAATGCTTTAAAAGTTGTCTCACTCTCCTGAGCCACATTAACCATTTCATGTCGTGCTGTTGTCAAGTAACGGAGAATGTCTGAGACCCGTTCTTCAGTGCAGATTCACCATACATTTCCGGATGGTAATTGCTCCATACGCACAAATCACATTTGCACACTCGTACCGGTATCTCAATATCATGCCAAACGTGCCATCCGATACAAGCCATTCCCGGGCTTTCAGATGATCCTATCAAAAGATTGTAGTTGTCTGGAGATCTTTGCTCATCTTCCTCTGCATGGTCCCGATGTCTTAGGTAGTGGCCAGACTATCAATTCAGTTTTCTTAAAAAGTACATAGGCAAGACACAAATGTCTCCAAGAGAAAGCTATCAATTTACTATTTGTAACTACACTTTCCTGACTTTCACTAGAAAGTTAGGAAAATTCCCATTTGATGGTGTAATTCTCCTGTTTCTATCTCGCACCCTCAATCACTTCCTCTCTCCATTTTACACATCCCATTAATTATCATTCATATCTCATTCATGAGTCCTGGAGGAACTTTACTGTCCAGTACAATATTTACGATAGAAAACATAGATCAAACATTCTCACTTGGTCCAAGTTATTAACACTTTTTATTGATCATTATTTTAGAGGATCTTTTATTTTCCCAAAAGTAACCCAATATATAGTGCCTGAGTCCATTTTGTCATTTCAAAATTATCCCAAAATCCAAACAGCAGTACTGTTGAACTGATCGGTTTTGTCAATGTTCAATTTCATTTCTATCAATTTATCTTATCAATTCCAATTTCAGAAACAAGTGATTCTCAGGCTAGGTGGTTTACACAGTGTTTTAACATTAGAGACAGAAGTGTTACAATTAGTTTACAAGGTAACTTCCATATAACAAAAGAAAGCAGAGAATCCATTGTGGCTCTGCTTAAGAGCCCAAGGGGTTAATTTATCAAATCATAATTTACCTTCTGCCACTCTGGGGAAATATTAACTTCAAATTAAGAAACTTAAATTTAACAATGTCCAATATCTTTAAACTTCATTCAGCAATACTAAAGTTGTTGCTCGGTGAACTTAAACAGCTGTCGGTGGAAAGGGTTAACTCCTTTGCAGGTTTTTAAGAAGGTGGAGTGAAACATTGTCAGGCGCACGCAATTGCGTCACTTCACGTAAATTAAAAAAATCTTTCCCGATCGAAAAAGACAGTTGTGTTGTCACACTTTAACTAAACACGAACAGAACAGATAAAACAAAACAAAATAGCACATGCTTGCAGGAAACAGTAAATTACGTCATATTTCTAATTGTCCTTTCTTCAGATGCCTTTCCAAATAACTGTAAAAACATTGAATACAACTGGAGAAAAATTAGTTTTTCACATTTAAACAAATCAAATCAAACTGCTTTGGAAGATTTCACCACAGCAACCACGATTCCAAGGTTAAATCTTGGACTGAAACGTAATCTTTTGTTAAACAAACTTTTTGTTTTTCTCAGTTTTTCCACACCAGCTTAACTTAAATTGTAGTTCAAAGTTTTTTTTTCTAATTCTTGGGGCACAGTCTTATTCGCACATTCTTAAAACTTCCAAAATCCAAGACAACACAAAAGGGTTAAACGCCTTTAACACAGAAGTGGGTGGAGCTAAAACACACACAATAGACACTTTTTGTTTTAAAGACAAACTTTCAGACAAAAGGAATACTGTAACTTCTTAAACATTCATAGTTAGGAAAACTTTTACTCTTTAACACACACTTCCACACAAACTGAAATTCCAGCATTTTTTAAGGTTCCTTTCACTCAAGTCTTGTGTTTTATTTGTTTCAGCACAGACGTGAATAACTTCCATGTCGGTAAAACTTTAAGTTTCTCTTTTTTTTCCTTTTTTGTAAATCGGCATCTCAGCAGCTTTTCCTGGCTTTCCAAATCCCTGTTTTTTTCCTTTTCTTTGCTGAATTTTCAGATTGGTTAGCCTGCAATTTAGATTTTTTTCCTTCTCTATCCCCCCACTCTCTCTCCTGCACTTTATGCTTCACCTCCTTCAGGCTATCTATCAACTGTTCCCAGTGATATGCTAACGCCATTGTATTTCTGGTTTTACTTTTTAACACACTCTTTCCCACTTGCTACTTTCAGAGAGAAAAACACTCAGTCTAAGCAACAATCACGTGTGTTTGACCAAGTCCCTCTGGTCCCCATAACCAGAACCTTACAACTCGCAACTCTGTGATCCCACTTCTGACACCACTGTAAGATTTGGATCACAGGTCACACACAGATTACCCAAAGGTTCTTAGGAGTTGTAAGGCTTTTTATTAAAGAGCTACAGTTTAAAGCATAATCAGATATTGCTACATGTGATTGAAATAGATACAGTAGACACACAACCCGTGACAGATGAGGGCGATCTACGGCCCTAGAATGGAACGAAACAACCGAACAGACGGGGAGGCAGTACGGTGGTCTCGGATTGGGTGGATTCCTGCAGTCTGCGGTCACTTCCGTTGGGTCATCCCTCGAGCTGTTGGAGGTGTTAGGCCGCAGCCACCTTGGGGAAGCCTTCGCCCCTAACTGCCTGATTTCCTCTCTCGGTCGTCTACTTTTATAGTTATTGCGGTGGGCTGGTGATTACCTGGTGTCAATCATTTGTTCCCCATCCCATTGTCCAATTACAAGGGAGAGATTACCTATGACAGCCCCCTCCTAGTCTCATGAGGTAATTTTCCTCCTTATCTCTGTTCTAAAGGTCTTGTTGGCCTCTTGTAGACAGCTTATTTATCCTCCAGCTCCTTGCTGCATCCCGTATCAGGCCTAGTTATGCCCACTCGAAGGCCTGTTTTTGTGTTCTGACCTCGTAATTCAGCTCTCTGTGCAGCTATTTTTCTGACATGACTGGAATCTTTCTGTGTCATCAACTTAGGCAAACTGCTGATCGAGGGAACCCGTAACAGACTATTATTTCTTTCAATCCATGATTTCTTACAAGTGTCTGGGAGGGTGAGTCGGGGTGAGGAGGGGAGTGAGATTAGTCTGACAGGGTTTAACAGTGTCTGGGAGGGTGAGATGGGGTCAGGAGGGGAGTGAGGTTAGTCTGACAGGGTTTAACAGTGTCTGGGAGAGTGAGATTAGTCTGACAGGGTTTAACAGTGTCTGGGAGGGTGAGACGGGGTCAGGATCAAGGGATAATTACTAGCCCTAGCCCATTTGTGGCTACCCCGGATCAGGCATATTTCTCAGATGTTCACTTTCAACTATAGTTTGGGTTAGCTGCATCCGAAAGACGCTTAATTGGGTCTAAAGGTCCGGACTATCTCTCCCTAAAGGAAAGGAACAACTCGAGAATGTTACCGTCCTCCAGATAGCACTTTTAATAAGTTTAGCTAGACTGTAACATTCCGGATATTATGAGGGTCCGGAAAACTCCCCCAGAATTCTGCAACTCCTCACCAAAGAGTGTACAGAGATTGAGTATGCGAGTTTTTGATACAGAAGTCTTGTGAGACAATTCTAAAAATATATAGATTTATTAAAGAACCGGCATGCAATTTACAGTTGGTGAATCAATCGCAACATGAACAGTTCCAAAAAGAGAAAACATACGATCATTTTAACAGAGAATCTTACTTTCAAATCTTAACTTCGCTACAGTATTACAGTTCTTAAAGTGTTCCACAGAATATCCACCAATATCAAATACCTTTGATCCCCGAGGTACAAAGAGCTGAAGCCGAGAATCGCTTTGCCTGATTAAAGCGAGTCTGTTATCCATTTGAGAGTTCAATATTTATATCCTTTTCCAGTGGTATTTCCTTTAAAGTTTTCTGCTGATGCAAGCTAATTATCTCTAGTCATTTTTCTGCCAACCTCTGCAACTCTTACAGCCACCTCAGCCAGAATCATGTCTCATCTCTAGGTGTTCTAAGTTTACCATATAAAAACAGTGTGACAGCAGGTGTTCCTTACTTTATGTCATCTTTACGAGGGCAGATGTTCCTTATCTTATGTGCTTCTTTACAAAGTGTAAATTAGAACACCTTATCCAGGGTGAACCATTGTTTCGTTCCCGAAAGTTCAGCCTGTCGGAGCCCTTCACCTTCTGTTTCAATAAGGTTATTTATTCAGGGTCAACATCTATCTGATCTCAATAGCCAGAATGCTTTCACAGCTATTTCATAGTTAGGTTTCTAAATTTCCAAACCCAGTTTGTCATGTTTTAATAAGGCCAGAATTCTTTCATAAGATAGTGTATTTTTCTGAATAGGTTATATGGCTTATTCCTTCACACCCACCTCTTGACTAAAAAATGAGCTCGAACATCAGTGCAGAGTTTGGTCAATGTTACAAATAAGGTTGCAATAGTACATTAATTTCACGAGATTCACAAGAGCCCAATCATGTGCTACATGAAAATTCCTTTAAGTCATCCCAGGACTATGTTTTACCTTATTTTAAATTGAACACAAATGAAAGAATGATAGGAACATTGTCATGCAATTAGCGAAACAACATGTACTTAGAATGTCCAATTGACAGATGTATGTTCCGTAGAGCTGAGTTATTCATACGAGTTAAGGAGACGTCATTTGGAGCTGGCTGAAGCTTGACACAATGTTCCATTGATCCAGCGTGAGGACAGATTCTTGTTTTCGTAAAGGCCTTGCCAGAATCTCAGATGATTCCTTCTCCATCCACAGTGTTTCCTCCTTCGTTGAAGTAACTTGTTGGTCTTTACTTGTTTTGGTTGTGGCTTTTTGCGAATCCAATTTCTGAGGCGTTGCCAAGCATCATGTGGAGGAGTCGGCGACACTGTCTGGCTGACTGTCGTCAGTAGTTCCATCGCATCCATTTGCTGTGTCGTGCTCCAAGCTGGGTCTTGGAAGACAGTGTACGACAGCACCTTGTATTGTTCCTCCCTTCCGGTATCCAGCAGGACATCTTTTGAGATTGTCTATGGAGACAGTTTTAAGAATATGTTTGCCATTCGGCTGATTAATATGTATTTTAACAGTTCTTTCATTAATAACGGAACGTATTTGAACAGGTTTTTTCCACTTATGTCTTAAACCAGGTTTTTGCTCGAACTTCTTTTCCTGTACCCATTCTCCTGCTAGGGGTTGCCATGCTTTGTTTGTCAATTTTTTCTGCCTATTTGTCTCCCTTATCCTCTGATCAATTTAATGTATCTCCTCTGTTTCTTTTTTTAAATCTAACTGTCACTGTCGGGTAAAGGAATCAGAGAGTGCAGAGGCAATAAAAGAACTATGGGTAAGCGGTGTATGCATCTCAACCCCATACATCAGATAATATGGAGTTTTAGGGGACACTGTCCCTGATGCAGATGCGGGCACATTATCGAGTGATAGCTGTACCTCCGGAATGACGGTGTTCCACTTATTTCCCCTGATTCTCAACAGTTTGACCAATAGCTTTTTTACTTCCTGGTTTTTACGTTCCACCAGCCCCGCTGATTGTGGATGACGTGGCGTGCTGTGCTCTAACCCAATCCCCCATTGCTCGCAGTAGTCTTTGAAGACCTTGGAGACAAAGGCTCCGCCTTGATCGGAGTGTAAGATTTTGGGTGCACCAGCTACAGTAATTATGTCATTGGCGAGTGTGTTTTCCGAAACAGTTTTTGTGGGGACCAGCCAGCAGAAGGAAGTGCATCCATCTACACAAATGAGAACATGTCTGTATCCCAAAGATGGGGGAAGTGGTCCAATGAAGTCAATAATGAATTTTCCCATTGGTTCATCAGCTTTCACACAAGCCAATGGTGGTGGCTTAATTAGTGATGACTCATTGGTTAAATAGCATGGCTCACAATTTGCCACGTATGTTTTACAGGCCTTAAGCATGCCTGGCCACCAATATAAGAGAGTCAATTTACAGAATGTTGTTCTGGCACCACAATGTGCTTGACCTATGCCCTCGTGAGCTCCTTTTACAAGCTATTCTCGTTTGTGTCTCGGGGGTACCTCTCGGTTTCCCTTGAGCACAATACCAGTAGGGGTTTCTGAGTAAAAGTACTTTGATGGATATCCTGGTGGATTCTCTTTTGTTGGCTCTAATAGCTGAATCAGTTCCTCATCCTGATTAGCTGCCCGTTCTGCCCTAGTAATAACACTAATATTGGCAGGCCCCTCTCGAGGGGGTGTCATGCAGACTGAACATTTCGCTTGTTCGTCTGCAAGACTGTTTCCTTTTGAGTGTACTGTCCCAGTGGTATGCCCGTTTACATGAATCACCTGACAATTCTGTTTCTCCATCCTCGAACGGAGAATGTCTTCCCACAATGACTTATGTTTTATGGGTTTAGCCTTATGGTTGGTAAAGTTTGTTTGTTCCCAGAAAACTAGATCTTGGTATAACAACAGCAAACGCTGGAAAAACTCAGCAGGCCAGGTAGCATCCGTGGAGAGAGAAACAGAGTTAACGTTTCAGGTCGAAGACCTTTCGTCAGAACTGGAAAAAAGCAGGAAATGAAATAGATTTAAAGCAAGTATAAAGCTGGGAAAAGGGGGAGGGGATGAAAGAACAAAGGGGAAGGTCAGTGGTGGGATAGAAAGCAGGAGAGATTAAGAGACATTGAGAGACATTAAGAGATAATCAAGGTAAGTGGAGGTGTTAATGTGACAGGTTGAGGCGAGATGAAGTGTGAGATGCGCTGGCAGAATGAAGGACAGCTGCCAGCTTATGGGAGGGGGGAAAAAAGGCCAAACAAAAGGGTGGATGAAAAAAAATATATAAATGTGATAGGGGCCAAGGTTATGATCTGAAATTGTTGAACTCAATGTTGAGTCCAGAGGGCTGTAGGGTGCCTAAACGAAAGATGAGGTGCTGTTCCTCGAGCTTACGCTGAGCTTCCATGGAACAATGCAAGAAGCCGAGGACGGTGAGGTCAGAGTGGGAGTGGAGCGGAGAATTAAAGTGACAGTCCACCGGGAGCTCGGGGTCCCCCTTACGGACTGAACGGAGGTGTTCCGCAAAGCGGTCACCCAATCTGCGTTTGGTCTCCCCAATCTTGGTTATCTTGGTTATATCCTCTTTTACAATAGTCACTATCTGTACAGATTAATGTGGGTTTAAGAGGGTCTGCCTTTTCTAAAGCATACCATAGTGCTGCGGCTTCAGGATATTGCGCTGTTTTATGGCCAAGGGGTATGGACAGTAATTCTTCTGGATAAAAAGAATAGGAATCTCAAAAAGTCCCTGCTACTATCCCCATCCCAGCTGAGGATTGTTGGGATGTCCCTTTTTTAATCGTCATTGACGATCCCTCATAGTAAATGACTTGTTGGTAGCAATCGTTTGAATTTCCTAATAAAAAGACTTGGCCAATTCCGACAGGGTTTGCCATTTCGTCAGGACCTAACCTCGGTTAGGATTTAATATGAACTTTATAAGAAATTTCTAGACCTGAATGGTATATTGAGGGAGTTCTGATTTAAGTTCTACAAGGCCTGATCAGGGACTTCTTGGGGGAAAAATTCAGTTGGTTGCGCCTCCCGTTAGTGCCTTAAGAGGGCACTAATGGGGCGCAAAGCAACCAGTGCCCGGGCGCGGCGATGTTTGCGCCGCTCGCGAAATTAACTAGACATTTTGCGGCGGCGCTAAACAGTACCGCCACGATCTCCTGCGCCGGCAGATCGTGACGTCAGTCGAGTGCGCAACGCCCCGGTAGTGCCACGGAGCGGATATTGAGTGGCGCCCCCTGCCTTACCGCCTGCCGCTAGCAACGACAGGTTGAGGGAAGCGTTTTGCAGTCAGGAAGGGACTGGGGAGCGCTATTTAAAGGCGACCGCTTCCTGCCTTTTTTTGTTGGCGACATTTTTGAACCACGCATTCTGAGAGAGAGAGAGAGAGAGAGAGAGAGAGAGACTTCTGGAGAGATTCAACGCTGTGTGAAGGAGTTTTGGGTACTGTGCAGTACTTTGCAGGTTCATTTTGATTTGCCCTTCCTTGTATCGATTTAGAAGTCACTGTGGGGGCTGCACTCTGAGCTCTTTCCCTGGGCCTCCCCATTGCTCTTTCCAGCAGATTTGATGTACAGGTTTCTCCAGGCCGAGATTCAAGGCTGCAATGAGCAGGATGTGGATGGAAAGCAAGATCAACCCTCCCCTTTAAGAACTGGCCGGGGCCATTTTGTGTGTGTTCCATTGCTGACTGACATCACATGAGCTTCGCCAGCGCGCTGAGTTAGCGCCTCGCTCCTCGGCCTTTGCGCCTTAAGACAGAGGTGTAGCGCCTGATTTAGCGCTCCAATCACCTCCAGGGGCGATAAAAGTCAAGTTTGCAGTCGGAGAATTCTGCAACTCCTCACCAAAGAGTGTACAGAGATTGAGTTCGCGAGTTTTTGATACAGAAGTCTTATGTGAGACAATTCTAAAAATATATAGATTTATTAAAGAACCGGCATGCAGTTTACAGTTGGTGAATCAATCGCAACATTTACAGTTCCAAAAAGAGAAAACATACGATCTTTTTAACAGAGAATTTTACTTTCAAATCTGAACTTCGCTACAGTATTACAGTTCTTAAAGTGTTCTACAGGATATCCACCAATATCAAATACCTTTGCTCCCCGAGGTAAAAAGAGTTGGAGAATACAGAGCCGCCTCTGAAGCCAAGAATCGCTTTGCCCAATTAAAGTGAGTCTGTTATTCCTTTTGAGAGTTCAATATTTATACCCTTTTCCAGTGGTATTTCCTTTAAGGTTTTCTGCTGATGCAAGCTAATTATCTCTAGTCATTTTTCTGCCGACCTCTGCAACTCTTACAGCCACCTCAGCCAGAATCATGTCTCATCTCCAGGTGTTCTAAGTTTACCATATAAAAACAGTGTGAGGGCAGGCGTTCCTTACTTTATGTCATCTTGACGAGGGCAGATGTTCCTTACCTTATGTGCTTCTTTACGAAGTGTAAATTAGAACACCTTATCCAGGGTGAACCATTGTTTTGTTCCCAAAAGTTCAGCCTGTCGGAGCCCTTCACCTTCTGTTTCAATAATGTTATTTATTCAGGGTCAACATCTATCTTTACTCATTAGCCAGAACGCTTTCACAGCTATTTCATAGTTAGGTTTCTACATTTCCAAACCCAGCTTGTCATGTTTTAATAAGGCCAGAATTCTTTCATAAGGTAGTGTATTTTTCTGACTAGGTTATATGGCTTATTCCTTCACAAGGAGGGGAGTGAGATTAGTCTGACAGGGTTTAACCGTGTCTGGGAGGGTGAGACGGGGTCAGGAGGGGGAGTGAGATCAGTCTGACAGGGTTTAACAGTGTCTGGGAGGGTGAGACAGGATCAGGAGGGGAGTGAGATTAGTCTGACAGGGTTTAACAGTGTCTGGGAGGGTGAGACGGCGTCGGTGAGGATGTGAGTGTGTGCGGCGGGTTTGATGCTTGACATTATGCCTGGTCTGTGCTCCCAGTACTGGAGATACCCCACACTCACTCTGTCCCTCAGTTCTACATTCCTCTCTCTCACTCTCCCCTCTCAGTGCCCTGTGCTCCCAGTACTGGAGGTTCCCCACACTCGCTCTGTCCCTCAGTTCTACATTCCCCTCTCTCACTCTCTCCTCTCAGTGCCCTGTGCTCCCAGTACTGGAGATTCCCCACACTCACTCTGTCCCTCAGTTCTACATTCCTCTCTCTCACTCTCCCCTCTCACTGCCCTGTGCTCCCAGTACTGGAGATTCCCCACACTCACTCTGTCCCTCAGTTCTACATTCCCTTCTCTCTGATTCTTACCTCTCCGTTGTTTTATCCAGATGAATATTCCAATTATCCCGATTATAACCAGTGCAGCGACTGTTCCAATTATAATTCCAGGATGGGAGCGTGCTCCACTGTTTTCCGGTATTTCTGAAACACATTTGAATAATATCAGGATAGTTTCTCTGTTCCCGGATCCATTCCCAGTTCGGTGTCGATGGAGGGACAATTTTAACCTCACCCGCCCGTCGGGAATCTGAGGGATCGGGTCCAACGCTGGTTTTACTCTCGCCTGATCTCACTCTCCACTGGAGTCAATAAAGAGTCTCATTGATGGTGGTGTTGGACCGGCGTTGCCCCGATCCCCGGGGTTACCTGCCCGGCGAGCTCGGTTCAATTTACCCCCCATGTCTGTGTCCTGTCCTGGGTCCATCCCCAGGGTCACATTGTACGCCCCAGGAGTCAGCATCACTGATGGATTTCACATCAAACTTCAAAGGGATGGGGAATAAATTGACTGCAGCAAACTGGGCTGAGCTGGTAATGAGTAAAGCTACAGATAAACAGTGGGGACGCTTCAAAAGAAGTACTGGGTACAATCCAACACCAGGACTTTCCCCGACAACGCAAAGACTCCACTTCTGTAGTTAGGCAACCATGGTCGACAAATGAAAGAAGTGAGAGTATCCAGGTAAAGGGAAAGGCTGACACAGTGACCAGAGATTGAGATACAGAGCACTTAGACAAGTATCGGCTGATCAGAGAGTCAGCATAGATTTGTGAAGGGTAGGTCCTGTCTGACTAATCTAATTGAATTTTATGAGGAGGTCACTAACATGGTGGATAAGGGAGTGTCGGTGGATGTTGTGTATCTGGACTTCCAGAAGGCATTTGATAAGGTTCCTCACGAGAGATTATTAGCAGAAATAAAAGCTTACAGATTTGGAGCTAATCTTGTGACACGGGTTGAAAATTGGCTGGGAGGAAGGAGTCAGAGAATCGGGATAAAGGGAATGTGCTCCGATTGGCAGGATGTTCTGAGTGGTGTTCCCCAGGGATCTGTACTGAGGCCTCAGCTTTTCACCATATATATCAATGACTTGGATGAAGGAACAGGGAGTTGTATATCCAAGTTTGCAGATGGCACTAAGTTAGGATGCACAGTAAAGGGACATTGACAGATTAAATGAGTGAACTGCATCTGCCACAGTTTTGCCCAAGGTGGGGAAGTGTGAGATCATCCACGCGAGATCTGAGAAAGACAGATTGGAATATTGTCTCAATGGTGACAGACCAGGAGCTGTAAAGGAGCAAAGAGATTTGGGTGTCCATGTCCACAAATCACTAAAAGCTCGTGCCAGGGTTAAATAAAGCAATCAAAAAGGCTAATGGAATGTTGGCTTTAATCTCAAGAGGGTGAGAATAGAAAGTGAGGAAATTATGCTTCAGTTGTACAGACCCTTGGTCAGACTCCATCTGGCGTATTACATTCAGTTCTTGGCACCAAACCTCACGTAAGATATATTGGCCTTGGAGGGGGTACAGAGCAGATTCACCAGAATGATACCAGCTCAGAGGGTTAAATTTTGAGGACAAAGTTGGCTTGTATTGCGCTGAGTGTAGAAGGGTGAAGGGTGGTCACATTGAGGTGTTTAAAATGATAAAGGGATTCGATAGGGTAGATACAGAGAAACTATTTTCACTGGTGGTGAATCCGGAACAAAAGAGCATAATCTTAAAATTAGAGCCAGGACAGTTAGAGTGAAATCAGAAAGCACTTCTTCACACAAAGGGCAGTGGAAATCTGGAACTCTCTCCCCCAAAAGTCTGTGGGTTCAATTGAAATTTTTATGACTGAGATCGAGTGATTTTTGTTGGGTAAGGGTATCAAGGGATGTAGAGCAATGACGGGTAAATGGAGTTGAGGTACTGATCAGTCATGATCTCATTGAATGGTGGAACAGACTCAAGGGGCCGAATGTCCTACTCCTGTTCCTATGATCCATACATGCTCACAGAGACACACGCACACATCCAGTGCAGTTCCTTACCCCACCGATAGACCTTTGCCTCTGCCAGGCTGCTGTGTTCAATTTGACAGGAGTATTGATCCTCATCCCCAGCATTCACTTCAATCTCGTTCTTGATCTGATGGGTCCCATTGTGGTTCGGTCGAACCCCCGAGGAGTGGCTCTCAGACACTGGCTCTCCATTCCTTAGCCAGGTCACCTCGATGTCTACAGGGTAAAATCCAGTAACCAGGCAGGAGAGAGTGGGCGGTTTGTACTGAATATTGGGGTCAGTTTTGGAGATGAACACTTCGGGCTGAACTGAAAGGGGAAAGGGAGAAAACACAAACAGTAGACAGACACCGAATGGAATGGGAGAACGGTTTCATAGATCTGTGAAGTTAGATCAGAACATGGGATAAAAACTGAAATCAATACCTTTCCTTTCAAAGTATTCCTTTCCAGCTCGCAAATATAAATGTAAATGCTCAACAAATCCTACTTCCAGATGTGTTTTCCAATACTTGTTCCAGGATTCACCCGAATTCCATTTCTCCATTGTCTTCACCGCATTGTGATTGGATGCGACCCATCTCATTCTGTCTGGCTCTAAACTAATATAGTCCTTTCCGTCATATCCAACACGCATCGATCTCTTAATGGAGCCGTCGTCAGTTATTTCAACGATTGAAATCCATTGAAAAATGTGAACTCCTGTCAGTGACCAAACAGTAATCAATAATCAATAGTTAATGGAAAATCACAAATCAGTCTGATCAGAGGGGAAAGGGACTGTAGAATCAGATATAAATGGGGGGGTTAGAGTCACAGACTGATCACAGAATCCCCACAGTGCAGATAGAGGCCATTTCGGCCCATCGAGCCTGCACCGACACATATCCCACCCTATCCCCGTAACCCCACGTATTTAATCCCCCTAACACCAAGGGTCAATTTATCATAGCCAAATCAACCTAACCCGCACATCTTTGGACTGTGGGAGGAAACCGGAGCACCCGGAGGAAACCCACGCAGACACGGGGAGAATGTGCAAACTCCACACAGACAGTCACCCGAGGCCGGATTCGAATCCGGGTCCCTGGCGCTGTGAGGCAACAGTGCTAACCACTATGCCACCGTGTAGAAATGGGGTGTTAGAGTCACAGTCTGATCAGAGGGGAAAGGGGCTGTAGAATCAGGGGGAAATGGGGGGTTAGAGTCACTGTCTGATCAGAGGGGAAAGGGGCTGTAGAATCAGGGGGAAATGGGGGGTTAGAGTCACAGTCTGATCAGAGGGGAAAGGGACTGTAGAATCAGGGGGAAATGGGGGGTTAGAGTCACAGTCTGATCAGAGGGGAAAGGGACTGTAGAATCAGGGGGAAATGGAGTGTCCCAGGGGTCAGTGCTAGGAGATGGGCTGAGTGGAGTGTCCCAGGGATCAGTGCTGGGAGATGGGCTGAGTGGAGTGTCCCAGGGGTCAGTGCTGGGAGATGGGCTGAGTGGAGTGTCCCAGGGGTCAGTGCTGGGAGATGGGCTGAGTGGAGTGTCCCAGGGATCAGTGCTGGGAGATGGGCTGAGTGGAGTGTCCCAGGGATCAGTGCTGGGAGATGGGCTGAGTGGTGCGCTAGACATTGACCAGTACACATGGTTAAAAGGTCATTGCTTCAGCAGGAACATCGACGTCTCCTCCCAACACGCATGCTCGTTAGTGTTACGATCTGTTGAATGCTCTCCGCACATTCTCCATCCATGAGTGAGTGCCTCTGTCCCTAATAGTCTTCACTGCCTTAACTCTCTGAGGTATTTAACACAGAGAGTCCCATTCTCCTTTCACACTGCCTCCTGGATTGGCATTGCCCATTCTGCTCTACTGGAGAAGACCGATCTCACCCCCAGATATATGAATATACACCGAGACACAAAAAGAAGCCAGGAATTGCCCAACAAGCTTCCCTTTCCTGGATGGTCACAACCATCTCACCATATTCTCAACTTGCTCTATCGCAAACCTCTCCTGATCTTCGTCAATGTGGTCAGAACTTTGTAAATATCTCGATCAGAATAGGGAGAAGGAACAGAATAACTGTCTGTGTGTCCCTGATTCATGGTGGCCATACACTATACAGTCCAGTGTTAGAATGCAGTATAACTATGGCTGGGTACCTGTCCGGCACCCATTAAACAGGGCAGGCGGTGGGAGATTCTGCTGATCTTACCGGATGTCTGGTTTGTCCCCTTCATTATCGTATTCAGATTCTCCTTTGCTGTGGTTGACAGTGTGTTCCCGAGACCTGTGAGAAGATCCCAGTATTCCACATCGAAAGCGTCTGCCATGAACTGCTGCCTGGGGATCATCCGACGGATATCAGTGTCATGATAATTAAGTTGAACTCCCTTCACCATCGCAACATTAGTAACCTCGGGAAAGTCACTAATGCCAGAGATTGCCATGTACATCACAGTAAGTGAGTTAGTGTCTGTAAAATAAACAATTAAAGGGACAGATTAATAGAGTCATAGAGTTATACAGCATAGAAAGAGGCCCTTCGGCCCATCGTGTCCGTGCCGGCCATCAAGCCCTGTCTATTCTAATCCCATTATCCAGCACTTGGTCCGTAGCCTTGTATGCTATGGCGTTTCAAGTGTTCATCTAAATGCTTCTTGAATGTTGTGAGGGTTCCTGCCTCTACCACCCTTTCAGGCAGTGAGTTCCAGATTCCAACCACCCTCTGGGTGAAAAAGTTTTTCCTCAAATTCCCTCTAAACCTCCTGCCCCTTACCTTGAAACTATGCCCCCTGGTTATTGACCCCTCTACTAAGGGGAAAAGTTCCTTTCCATCTACCCTATCTATGCCCCTCATAATTTTGTACACCTCAATCAGGTCCCCCCTCAGCCTTCTCTGCTCTAAGGAAAACAACCCCAGCCTGTCCAGTCTCTCTTCATAGCGGAAGCGCTCCAGCCCAGGTAACATCCTGGTGAATCTCCTCTGCACCCTCTCCAATGCATTCACATCCTTCCTATAGTGTGGCGACCAGAACTGCACACAGTATTCCAGCTGTGGCCTAACTAGCATTTTGTACAGCTCCATCATAACCTCCCTGCTCTTATATTCTATGCCTTGACTAAAGGAGGCAAGTATCCCATATGCCATTTTAACCACCTTATCTACCTGTCCTGCTGCCTTCAGGGATCTATGTACATGCACACCAAGGTCCCTCTGATCCTCTGTCCTTCCTAGGGTCCTACCATTCTTTGTGTATTCCCTTGCCTTGTTAGTCCTCCTAAAATGCATCACCTCACACTTTTCAGGGTTAAATTCCATTTGCCACTGCTCTGCCCATCGAACCAATCCATCTATATCGTCCTGTAGCCTGAGGCTTCCCTCCTCGCTATTTACCACTCTTCCAATTTTCATGTCATCTGCGAACTAACTGATCATACCTCCTACATTCATATCTAAATCATTAATGTACACTACAAACAGCAAAGGACCCAGCACCGATCCCTGCGGTACACCACTGGACACAGGCTTCCAGTCACAAAAACAACCTTCGACCATCACCCTCTGCCTCCTGCCACTAAGCCAATTTTGGATCCAATGTGCCAAATTGCCCTGGATCCCATGGGCTCTTACCTTCTTGACCAGTCTCCCATGTGGGACTTTGTCAAAAGCCTTACTGAAGTTCATGTAGACTACATCAACTGCACTACCCTCATCCACACACCTAGTCACCCCCTCGAAAAATTCAATCAAATTGGTTAGACATGATTTCCCCCTGACAAAGCCATGCTGACTATCCTTGATTAATCCTTGCCTCTCCAAGTGGAGACTAATTCTGTCCCTCAGAATTTTTTCCAATAATTTCCCTACCACTGATGTTAGGCTCACTGGCCTGTAATTCCCTGGTTTATCCCTTCTTGAATAATGGTATTATGTTAGCTGTTCTCCAGTCCTCTGGCACCTCCCCTGTGGCCAGAGAGGTTCTGAAAATTTGTGTCAGAGCCCCTGCAATCTCCTCCCTTGCCTCACACAGCAGCCTGGGATACATCTCATCTGGGCCTGGGGATTTATCCACTTTTAAGCCCGCTAAAACCGCTAGTACCTCCTCCCTCTCAATACTAATTTGTTCAAGTATATCTCAATCCCCCTGCCTGATTTCTATGCCTATATCGTCCTTCTCCATAGTGAACACAGATGCAAAATATTCATTTAAAACCTCACCTACATCTTCTGGCTCTACACACAGATTGCCACTTTGGTCCCTAATGGGCCCTACTCTTTCCCTGGTTATCCTCTTGCCCTTAATATACTTATAAAACACCTTGGAATTTTCCTTTATTTTGCCCGCCAGTGTTTTTTCATGCCCCCTCTTCGCTCTCCTAATTTCTTTTTTAAGTAGCCCCCTGCACTTTCTATACTCCTCTAGGGCTTCCACTGTTTTTAGTCCTTTGTATCTGCCAAAAGCCTCCCTTTTTTTCCTAATCCATTCTCGTATATCCCTTGACATCCAGGGTTCCCTGGGCTTGTTGGTGCCACCCTTGACCTTTACGGGAACATGTTGGCGTTGTACTCTCTCTATTTCCTTTCTGAAAGACTCCCACTGCTCTGTACATAATAAACATTTACAAACACTATTCAAAGTGATGCCCATTCAAAAAATGACAATCTCCAACAGCCCACCACTTTATCGCAACGTCTGATATTATAAATATAATACAATTAAACTGGGTCAGAATCAGATGGCTGCAGCACCTCCCAACAGGGAGTAAACATGGAATCAGAGTCACTGAGATGCCTGATGAAGTCCGAGGGGACACGTGGGCGAGTCGGGGACACATTCGAGGGATGGTGGTGTTAAACAGAAGGGGGGAAAAATTCAGTATCGTCCCATTTGGGGCGCAATTATCGGCCGGGCGCAAAGTTTAGCGCCTGGTGCTAATTATCGCCTCCGACTGCAAACTTGGCTTTTATCGCCCCTGGAGGTGATTGGAGCGCTAAATCAGGCGCTTCACACCTGTCTTAAGGCGCAAAGGCCGAGGAGCGAGGCGCTACCTCAGAGCGCTGGCAAAGCTCATGTGATGTTAGTCAGCAATTGAACACAGACACAATGGCGCCGGCCAGTTCTTAAGGGTGAGAGATGATCTTGCTCTCCATCCACATCCTGCTCATTGCAGCCTTGAATCTCGGCCTGGAGAGACCTGTACATCAAATCTGCTGGAAAGAACAATGGAGAGGCCCAGGGAAAGAGCTCAGAGTGCAGCCCCCACAGACTCTTCTAAATCGATACAAGGAAGGGCAAATCAAAATGAACCTGCAAAGTGCTGCTCAGTACCCAAAACTCCTTCACACAGCGTTGAATCTCTCCAGAAGTCTCTCTCTCTCTCTCTCAGAATGCGTGGTGCAAAAATGTGACGAACAAAAAAAAGGCAGGAAGCGTCCGCCTTGAAATAGCGCTCCCCCAGTCCCTTCCTGACTGCAAAACGCTCCCCTCAACCTGTCGTTGCTAGGCGGTAAGGCAGGGGGCACCACTCAATATCCAGTCCGGGGCGCTACCAGGGCGTTGCAACTCGACTGACGTCACGATCTGCCGGCGTAAAAGATCGTGGCGGTAGTGTTCAGCGCCGCCGCAAAATGTCTCGTTAATTTCATGAGCGGCGCAAACATCGCTGTGCCCGGGCGTTAGTTGCTTTGCGCCACATTAGCGCCTTCTTAAGGCGATAACGGGAGGCAAAGCAACTGAATTTTTCCCCCAAGATCTCTAAACAAGGAACAGTAACCTGGGACACACCCGGTCTATCTCAAACCAGGAACAGTAACCTGGAACACACCCGGTCTATCTCGAACCAGGAACAGTAACCTGGGATACACCCGGTCTATCTCTAACCAGGAACAGTAACCTGGGACACACCCGGTCTATCTATAACCAGGAACAGTAACCTGGGACACACCCGGTCTATCTCTAACCTGGAACAGTAACCTGGGACACACCCGGACTAAATCTACCCTGGAACAGTAACCTGGGACACACCCGGTCTATCTCTAACCAGGAACAGTAACCTGGGACACACCCGGTCTATCTCTAACCAGGAACAGTAACCCGGGACACACCCGGACTAAATGTACCCTGGAACAGTAACCTGGGACACACCCGGTCTATCTCTAACCTGGAACAGTAACCTGGAACACAACCGTTCTATCTCTAACCTGGAACAGTAACCTGGGACACACCCGGTCTATCTCTAACCAGGAACAGTAACCTGGGACACACCCGGTCTATCTCTAACCAGGAACAGTAACCTGGGACACACCAGGTCTATCTCTAACCTGGAACAGTAACCTGGGACACACCCGGTCTATCTCTAACCTGGAACAGTAACCTGGGACACACTCGGTCTATCTCTAACCTGGAACAGTAGCCTGGGACACACCCAGTCTATCTCTAACCAGGAACAGTAACCTGGGACACACCCGGTCTAACAATAACCTGGAACAGTAACCTGGGACACACCCAGTCTATCTCTCACCTGGATCAGTAACCTGGGACAAACCCGGTCTATCTCTAGCCAGGAACAGTAACCTGGGACACACCCGGTCTATCTCTAACCAGGAAAAGTAACCTGGGACACACCCGGTCTATCTCTAACCAGGAACAGTAACCTGGGACACACCCGGTCTATCTCTAACCTGGAACAGTAACCTGGGACACAACCGTTCTATCTCTAACCTGGAACAGTAACCTGGGACACACCCGGTCTATCTCTAACCAGGAACAGTAACCTGGGACACACCGGGTCTATCTCTAACCAGGAACAGTAACCTGGGACACACCCGGTCTATCTCTAACCAGGAACAGTAACCTGGGACACACCCGGTCTATCTATAACCAGGAACAGTAACCTGGGACACACCCGGTCTATCTCTAACCTGGAACAGTAACCTGGGACACACCCGGTCTATCTCTAACCAGGAACAGTAACCTGGGTCACACCCGGTCTATCTCTAACCTGGAACAGTAACCTGGGACACACCCGGTCTATCACTAACCTGGAACAGTAACCTGGGACACACCCTGTCTATCACTAACCTGGAACAGTAAGCTGGGACACACCCAGTCTATCTCTAACCAGGAACAGTAACCTGGGACACACCCGGTCTATCTCTAACCTGGAACAGTAACCTGGGACACAACCGTTCTATCTCTAACCTGGAACAGTAACCTGGGACACACCTGGTCTATCTCTAACCTGACACAGTAACCTGGGACACACCCGGTCTATCTCTAACCAGGAACAGTAACCCGGGACACACCCGGTCTGTCTATAACCTGGAACAGTAACCTGGGACACACCCGGTCTATCTCTAATCAGGAACAGTAACCTGGGACACACCCGGTCTATCTCTAACCAGGAACAGTAACCTGGGACACACCCGGTCTATCTCTAACCTGGAACAGTAACCTGGGACACACCCGGTCTATCTCTAACCTGTAACAGTAACCTGGGACACACCGGTTCTATCTCTAACCTGGAATAGTAACCTGGGACACACCCGGTCCATCTCTAACCTGGAACAGTAACCCGGGACACATCCGGTCTATCTCTAACCAGGAACAGTAACCTGGGACACACCCGGTCTATCTCTAACCAGGAACAGTAACCTGGGAAAAAACCCGGTCAATCTCTAACCTGGAACATTGACTTGGGATAAATCCAACTCTATCTGAAACTTAACCAGGGGACATCTGGAGAGAGATATTGAGGAGACCCTCCTGACCAGGGAACATCTGGAGAGAGATATTGAGGAGACCCTCCTGACCAGGGGACATCTGGAGAGAGATATTGAGGAGACCCTCCTGACCAGGGAACATCTGGAGAGAGCTAGTGAGGAGACCCTCCTGACCAGGGGACATCTGGAGAGAGATATTGAGGAGACCCTCCTGACCAGGGAACATCTGGAGAGAGCTAGTGAGGAGACCCTCCTGACCAGGGAACATCTGGAGAGAGGAATTGTGGATAACCCGAGGGCAGGTCTGTTGTTTATCGTCATAACGATGTGGGAATAAAAATTCGATTGCCCCTGAAAACGAGTGCGGGGATCTCAACACGCAATCAACCCGCACCCGGTCAAAGTACTGCAGGAAGCACGCAAACTTCGTGCTGTCTGGTAATTATAATGATTGTAACGTGCAGCCAACGCTTAACATGCTGCTGAGAGGCTGCATGCCTCAGCAGGGGGCCCAAGTTCTCGCGAGGCTAGCACCACTTAAAGCTAGCCTGCACTACTTAAAGCCAGCCTGCACGTCTTAAAGGGGAGGTGCATTCTGGCTGCAGCAGGTACTGGAAGTCATTGTAGAGGTGTATGAGACCTGCAGGAAGAATGAAGATGGTGCAACATGGCAGAGAGGGCTCCCAGATTTTCTGATGCAGTACTCGAGGGCCTGGTGCAGCAGGTGGACAGGAGGAGAGATGTCGCTGAATCCACAGGGGACCAGGAGGCCCTCCAGACAAACTGTGAGAAGGCAATGGGAGCAGAAAGCCGTCGTGGTCAATGCCAGCAGGGCAAGAAGTTTAATGACCTCACGCCAGTGGTCACGGTCAGTGAATTCATCTTCAAATGCCACATCCTTACAACTGAACCACTGCTCAATTCATCACCCGCCCCTCCTTCACTCTCACCTACCAACAAACTCCATCAATCACGATTCATACCTCACATTCATAGCACCACCTCACCCTCACAAACTTAGCACTGCTGAACCCTCACACCCACAGCTCACACCTTGCACACACTGCCAGCTATTCAACCATGACAGCCACATCACCCAAACACAAGGTGGATACAAACTACTGCACCCATGTCTGGGAGCAACTAATCTAAGCAGAAGCCTTGAAGTAAGCTGCCACACCAATCCCTGGAGACGTCAGCAACTTCAAATAAGATAACAAACCACCAAACACTTCTACAAACTCACCAAGAGCCAGTAGAAATCAATCAGCACCTAACCTGAAAGCAGTTGATGGTCCCTTTAAATAGCGCTGGTGGGCGGTCCTCCCAGCATGTTCAGCTGTGTGTCTTTAAGAGAGGGCGTTAGCTGGAGTGTGGAGCTCAAAAATGGCAGCGCTGGTGTCAAATCACCATTACACACTGACTGACGTCACGATCTGCCTACCCTGCAAACTTCCGACGCACACTCCCAGCGCCCGCGCTAACAAACTACCCAAAATGGTGTCCACGCGGCCCACACCAGAAGCAGGCGCGCGTGGCGCGGAATCCATTTTAGACACAAAACGCCACCTGTAGCACCAAAAAACCGAGCGCTACCGAGTCGAATTTCGCGGCCGTGCTGTGAGAGAATTCAGAAATGAACAGAAGGGAAACAGTGATATTTGGGAAGATGAAGTGCGATGCCATGGGGTGCGGTCACTCTAGGAACAGTCTGACTGTCGACCAGGGGTGATGGACAATCAGGGGCAGCAGCTCCACTGTGCTTCACAGATCCTATAATGACCACTTTACACATGGGCAGTAGGGGCCCAAAGGATGTTGGTGGTGGATTGTCTGAGATAACCTGGCCTATTCAACCACGAGGGCATCACAGCTGAGCCTGGCGTGGGTTAAACATGGATTATCCTCCCGGCACAGTTCAGAACACTTTAGTCCAGGAGAGGTGAAGCTGTTTCCCGTCTCCCAAACAATGTGAACATTAAAATTGCCCATTTCAACCATTTTCCACTTGCTACAAGCCTCCCTGCTCTCTGTATTCCTGCGTGTTGCTGTCAGGAGGCCTGCGCACAACTCCCACCGCAGGCTGACGGCCTGTGCTGGCTCCAATGGTGTGAAATATCAGGCAGGATGTAGAACCGGCGGCCGATCAAACATCACCCTTTTCAAACTCTCGCCAAAAGCTCAAAATCACCCACACACAGAGAGAGAGAGAGAGAGTGAGAATGGAGGGATGAGTTCTGTACTTACCGGGAGAGACCCAGGAAAAACACAGGGATATGGAGAAAAGAATCAGCAACATTCTGGGAATCCACTGCCCCTTTTCCAATCGGTGACTGGGAATAAAATACTCCCAGTGAGACACATCTACTGTTTATAGACTGAAAAATACCCCAAATAAACATCAAGTCAATCCAGGCTCCACTTTCCTGTTTATCTCGAGGGTGACTGATTGGGTATTTTTCTTAGAGTAACCAATTAGAGGAATTAACAGTCGCCTGTCACCAGTTACTGGGAGGATCAAACTCAGGCAGGTTGAGAGTCAGCCTGTGAATCAGAAACTAGAGAGAGACTGAACCAGCCTGGGACACCAGCTCCAGTGTAAAGGGAGGAGACACTGAGATCCCGGGCTCCCCCCTCACAGTCAACACACTGACACCGGTCCCCCTCCCCTGGGGACCCTTAACACTGGCTCTGCCCCAGACTGGAGTAACACCACAAAATCTTACAGTTATCGACCACATTTAATAGAGTGAACATCACACGGGACATCACAGAGCATCTCACCGAGCGGGGGAGAGTGAGGGGAGGGAGTAAAACTAACAGAGAGTGAGGGGAGGGGGTCAAACTAACAGGGAGTGAGGGGAGGGGGTCAGACTAACAGGGAGTGAGGGGAGGGGGTCAAACTAACAGGGAGTGAGGGGAGGGGGTCAGACTAACAGGGAGTGAGGGGAGGGGGTCAGACTAACAGGGAGTGAGGGGAGGGGGTCAAACTAACAGGGAGTGAGGGGAGGGGGTCAGACTAACAGGGAGTGAGGGGAGGGGGTCAAACTAACAGGGAGTGAGGGGAGGGGGTCAGACTAACAGAGTGAGGGGAGGGGGTCAAACTAACAGAGTGAGGGGAGGGGTCAAACTAACAGAGTGAGGGGAGGGGGTCAAACTAACAGAGAGTGAGGGGAGGGGGTCAAACTAACAGGGAGTGAGGGGAGGGGGTCAAACTAACAGGGAGTGAGGGGAGGGGGTCAAACTAACAGAGTGAGGGGAGGGGATCAAACTAACAGGGAGTGAGGGGAGGGGGTCAAACTAACAGAGAGTGAGGGGAGGGGATCAAACTAACAGAGAGTGAGGGGAGGGGGTCAAACTAACAGAGACTGAGGGGAGGGGATCAAACTAACAGAGAGTGAGGGGAGGGGGTCAAACTAACAGGGAGTGAGGAGAGGGGGTCAAACTAACAGGGAGTGAGGGGAGGGGGTCAAACTAACAGAGAGTGAGGGGAGGGGGTCAAACTAACAGGGAGTGAGGGAAGGGGGTCAAACTAACAGGGAGTGAGGGGAGGGGGTCAAACTAACAGGGAGTGAGGGGAGGGGGTCAAACTAACAGAGAGTGAGGGGAGGGGGTCAGACTAACAGAGTGAGGGGAGGGGTCAAACTAACAGGGAGTGAGGGGAGGGGGTCAAACTAACAGAGAGTGAGGGGAGGGGGTCAAACTAACAGGGAGTGAGGGGAGGGGGTCAAACTAACAGGGAGTGAGGGGAGGGGGTCAAACTAACAGAGTGAGGGGAGGGGATCAAACTAACAGGGAGTGAGGGGAGGGGGTCAAACTAACAGAGAGGGGAGGGGATCAAACTAACAGAGAGTGAGGGGAGGGGGTCAAACTAACAGAGAGTGAGGGGAGGGGATCAAACTAACAGAGAGTGAGGGGAGGGGATCAAACTAACAGAGAGTGAGGGGAGGGGTCAAACTAACAGAGAGTGAGGGGAGGGGGTCAAACTAACAGGGAGTGAGGGAAGGGGGTCAAACTAACAGAGAGTGAGGGGAGGGGTCAAACTAACAGAGAGTGAGGGGAGGGGGTCAAACTAACGGAGAGTGAGGGGAGGGGGTCAAACTAACAGAGTGAGGGGAGGGGTCAAACTAACAGGGAGTGAGGGGAGGGGATCAAATTAACAGAGAGTGAGGGGGGGGGTCAAACTAACAGAGTGAGGGGAGGGGTCAAACTAACAGGGAGTGAGGGGAGGGGGTCAAACTAACAGGGAGTGAGGGGAGGGGTCAAACTAACGGAGAGTGAGGGGAGGGGGTCAAACTAACAGGAAGTGAGGGGAGGGGTCAAACTAACAGGGAGTGATGGAAGGGGGTCAAACTAACAGGGAGTGAGGAGAGGGGGTCAAACTAACAGGGAGTGAGGGGAGGGGGTCAAACTAACAGAGAGTGAGGGGAGGGGGTCAAACTAACAGGGAGTGAGGGAAGGGGGTCAAACTAACAGAGAGTGAGGGGAGGGGTCAAACTAACAGAGAGTGAGGGGAGGGGTCAAACTAACAGGGAGTGAGGGGAGGGGGTCAAACTAACGGAGAGTGAGGGGAGGGGATCAAACTAACAGAGAGTGAGGGGGGGGATCAAACTAACAGAGAGTGAGGGGAGGGGGTCAAACTAACAGGGAGTGAGGGGAGGGGGTCAAACTAACAGAGAGTGAGGGGAGGGGGTCAAACTAACAGGGAGTGAGGGGAGGGGGTCAAACTAACAGAGAGTGAGGGGGGGGATCAAACTAACAGAGAGTGAGGGGAGGGGGTCAAACTAACAGAGAGTGAGGGGAGGGGATCAAACTAACAGAGAGTGAGGGGAGGGGGTCAAACTAACAGGGAGTGAGGGAAGGGGGTCAAACTAACAGAGAGTGAGGGGAGGGGGTCAAACTAACAGGGAGTGAGGGGAGGGGGTCAAACTAACAGAGAGTGAGGGGGGGGTCAAACTAACGGAGAGTGAGGGGAGGGGATCAAACTAACAGGGAGTGAGGGGAGGGGATCAAACTAACAGAGAGTGAGGGGAGGGGATCAAACTAACAGAGAGTGAGGGGGGGGATCAAACTAACAGAGAGTGAGGGGAGGGGATCAAACTAACAGAGAGTGAGGGGAGGGGGTCAAACTAACAGGGAGTGAGGGAAGAGGGTCAAACTAACAGAGAGTGAGGGGAGGGGGTCAAACTAACAGGGAGTGAGGGGAGGGGGTCAAACTAACAGAGAGTGAGGGGGGGGATCAAACTAACAGAGAGTGAGGGGAGGGGATCAAACTAACAGAGAGTGAGGGGAGGGGGTCAAACTAACAGGGAGTGAGGGAAGGGGTCAAACTAACAGAGAGTGAGGGGAGGGGGTCAAACTAACAGGGAGTGAGGGGAGGGGGTCAAACTAACAGAGAGTGAGGGGGGGGGGATCAAACTAACAGAGAGTGAGGGGAGGGGGTCAAACTAACCGGGAGTGAGGGGAGGGGGTCACACTAACAGGGAGTGAGGGGAGGGGATCAAACTAACAGGGAGGGGAGGGGGTTGTAAGATTTCAATTGATCTCAGAGTTCTTGGACAAGACACCAATAGGCAGCAGCCAGTAAGTTTGAGCAATAGATCAGATTTATTAAGCTTACAGCGTAATCAATACTTAACAACAGGCGATAGTTTTAACGAGTAGCTCGCAGACCTTGGTCTCTGGAACCTCTCGGACACAGATGACGTCGTCTTAAGTCTGTTGCTTTGTTCTCGCAGTAAGTCTGTGTAAAGTTGTTCTTTGAGTGTCGAGGTTTTAACCCTTTTCTCATCAAAAGTTCGCTCAGCCAGTGTCCATAGTCTTTAACAAATCACCTTCTTTCATTGGTTCCAATGGTCAAAATACCATTGTCACTCAGACTAAGGGTAGCTTCTTGCCTTTCCAGTATTTATCCTGCAACTTTACCCTGTTCATCGTTATCTTGTTTATAGTTCTTCACCCCATTGGAATTCATCTTATCTCTCTTATTCTAGGTTCCCTGGTACAAGCAGTGTTAAAAAAACTCTAATTAAGCTTAGCATTATAATACGTTATTTACCAATTTAACCTTCACTCGCAGCCTGTGGCTGTTTGTTACCAGAGCTGAGTAAAAACTGCTTTTGACTGTCTCCGCGGCTATATTCAAACAGTCTTTAACGTTTCCATACCCACAGGGAATTATGGGTAAGATTAGTTGGTCAATGGCTACCTTTGAATTTATACATATGAGATTTCTCTAAATACCAGTCTTTCGTACAGTCCCCACCTCGAGGATGAAATGTTTCAAACATTGATTCCTCGACTATTTCAATCTATTCTCTGACAAGCGTTGTTGCAAATTGGAGTCCTGTAATTGAGGGGAACGGAGCGCTTCTCAAAGGAGGCTTTATCCCCCTTGTCATTATAGGTCTGGGTTCTAACTATGACATTCCCAGGGGCCGACCCTTTACTATTGTCATGGCTGAGGGACACCCCGGGGTCTCCCTAACCATCATGTCGGCCGTGCTGATATTCCTTTCCTTCCAGTGCGTCCCAGTCTATCATTTCTCCTCCGCCCGCTGCTCCTACTGCTGAATCATACGATCTGGCAGTGGTGACCCTGATCTGACCCCGCCTGGGTCTCCTCTACATTGCTTCGGATCTTCTCTTTCGGTCTGCTTAATTAACTTGTTGGTGCTGCTTAGTCATAGGCATGAGTACACAATTGGCTTATCCATCGAAGTCTTACTACACGGGTTACATATATCAAATACACTATCATTACAAGTTGGACAACTAACTGAGCGTGTGAATTAATTCGAACCTAAGGGCGTGCTGATATATCAAGCCCAATATCCCACCAGTGTGAGTTTCCCCTTTGCTGTTAATTTCAATATCTATTCTCGAGTTGTCTTGCTCCAAAACATCAAAATGCTTCAGGGAGGAGTTCAGTCACATCATGAGCTCACTGAAACCCTCAGACAACAGGTGAATGTAGTATCCGAATTGTGCCACATAATTGTGCAGCTCATACTTAAGTATCTCATTTACTGTCAGTTTCACTTGAGCATAGGTTTTGATATTGAGTAAAACGAGTTGGTTGATGGGACAGGTCCTGTTCGACCCGTAGATCATGGTAGTTGCGGTAGTAGTGACACAGGAGGCACCACCAAAATCACCTCATTCTGGATTCGTGCTGGTTTTTCCCACGAGCTGTTACCTACAAAACACAATTATTACAGTCACAGTTAAATTCAGTCTTACAATCATTTCACGCGACAACTAATCAACAAATCAGATCTCTCTTTTACTCGTATCCATCTTGTGGATAATTCATGTTAAACATGATTTCTCCTCAGCCCTCAATTGTCCCAATCCAAATTTCATGTAACTCTCCACTTCAACTATGATTTCATTCCCTCTAACAGGTACCAGTGTGTTTAACTCTATTCTGATTGTTTCATTAGTTAGATAGTTTCTCGATGGAGTATGCGTCAATGCTTTAAAAGTTGTCTCACTCTCCTGAGCCACATTAACCATTTCATGTCGTGCTGTTGTCAAGTAACTGAGAATGTCTGAGACCCGTTCTTCAGTGCAGATTCACCATACATTTCCGGATGGTAATTGCTCCATACGCACAAATCACATTTGCACACTCGTACCGGTATCTCAATATCATGCCAAACGTGCCATCCGATACAAGCCATTCCCGGGCTTTCAGATGATCCTATCAAAAGACTGTAGTTGTCTGGAGATCTTTGCTCATCTTCCTCTGCATGGTCCCGATGTCTTGGGTAGTGGCCAGACTATCAATTCAGTTTTCTTAAAAAGTACATAGGCAAGACACAAATGTCTGCAAGAGAAAGCTGTCAATTTACTATTTGTAACTACACTTTCCTGACTTTCACTAGAAAGTTAGGAAAATTCCCATTTGATGGTGTAATTCTCCTGTTTCTATCTTACATAGAAACATAGAAAATAGGTGCAGGAGTAGACCATTCGGTCCTTCGAGCCTGCACCGCCATTCAATGCGTTCATGGCTGAACATGCTACCTCAGTACCCCATTCCTGCTTTCTCGCCATACCCCTTGATCCCCCTAGTTGTGAGTATTATATCTAACTCCCTTTTGAATATATTTAGCGAACTGGCCTCAACAACCTTCTGTGGAAGAGAATTCCACAGATTCACCACTCTCTGGGTGAAGAAGTTCCTCCTCATCTCAGTCTTAAATGGCTTCCCCTTTATCCTTAGACTGTGACCCCTGGTTTTAGTTTCCCCTAACATTGGAAACATTCTGCCCGCATCTAATTTGTCTAAGCCAGTCAGGATTTTAAACGTCTCTATAAGATCCCCCCTCATTCTTCTGAACTCCAGAGGATACAAGTTCAGTTGATCCAGTCTTTCTTGATATGTCAGTCTGGCCATCCCAGGAATCAATCTAGTGAACCTTCGTTGCACTCCCTCAATAGCAAGAATGTCCTTCCTCAAGTTAGGAGACCAAAACTGCACACAATACTCCAGGTGTGGCCTCACCAAGGCCCTGTACAACTGTAGCATCACCTCCCTACTCCTGTACTCAAATCCCCTTGCTATGAAGGCCATCATGCCATTTACTTTCTTGACTGCCTGCTGCACTTGCCTTCCCACCTTCAGTGACTGATGTACCATGACGCCCAGGTCTCGTTGCACCTCCCCTTTCCCTAATCTGCCACCATTCAGGTAATAGTCTGCCTCCCTATTTTTACCACCAAAGTGGATAACCTCACATTTATCCACATTGTACTTCATCTGCCATACATTTGCCCATTCACCCAACCTGTCCAAGTCACTCTGTAGCCTCCTAGCATCCTCCTCATTGTTCACACTGCCTCCCAATTTAGTGTCATCCGCAAATTTGGAGATATTACAATTAATCCCTTCGTCCAAATCATTAATATATAATGTAAACAGCTGGGGTCCCAGCACCGAACCCTGCGGTACCCCGCTGGTCACTGCCTGCCATTCTGAAAAGTACCCATTTACTCCTACTCTTTGTTTCCTGTGTGCCAACCAGTTCTCAATCCACGTCAACACATTACCTCCAATCCCATGTGCTTTAACTTTGCACACCAATCTCTTTTGTGGGACCTTGTCGAAGGCCTTCTGAAAGTCCAAATACACCACATCTACTGGTTCCCCCCCGTCCACCCTATTGGAAACATCCTCAAAAAATTCCAGAAGATTTGTCAAGCATGATTTCCCTATCACAAATCCATGCTGACTTGGACCTATCATGTCGCCACTTTCCAAATGGTCTGTTATGACATCTTTAATAATTGATTCCATCATTTTACCCAACACCGATGTCAGGCTGACCGGTCTATAATTCCCTGCTTTCTCCCTCCCTCCTTTTTAAAAAAGAGGGGTTACATTAGCCACCCTCCACTCCTTCGGAACTGCTCCAGAGTCTAAGGAATGTTGGAAAATGATCGTCAATGCATCCACTATTTCCAAGGCCACCTCCTTAAGTACTCTGGGATGCAGACCATCAGGCCCTGGGGATTTATCAGCCTTCACCCTCAATCACTTCCTCTCTCCATTTTACACATCCCATTAATTACCATTCATATCTCATTCATGAGCCTTGGAGGAACTTTACTGTCCAGTACAATATTTAAGATTGAAAACATAGATCAAACATTCTCACTTGGTCCAAGCTATTAACACTTTTTATTGATCATTATTTTAGAGGATCTTTTATTTTCCCAAAAGTAACCCAATATATAGTGCCTGAGTCCATTTTGTCATTTCAAAATTATCCCAAAATCCAAACAGCAGTACTGTTAAACTGAAAGGTTTTGTCAATGTTCAATTTCATTTCTATCAATTTATCTTCCATTTCTAATTTCAGAAACAAATGATTTCCAGGCTAGGTGGTTTACACAGTGTTTTAACATTTGAGACAGAAGTGCTGCAATAAGTTTACAAGGTAACTTCCATATAACAAAAGAAAGCAGAGAATCCATTGTGGCTCTGCTTAAGAGCCCAAGGGGTTAATTTATCAAATCATAATTTTCCTTCTGTCACTCTGGGGAAATATTAACTTAAAATTAAGAAACTTAAATTTAATAATGTCCAATATCTTTAAATTTCATTCAGCAATACTAAAGTTGTTGCTCGGTGAACTTAAACAGCTGTCAGTGGAAAGGGTTAACTCCTTTGCAGGTTTTTAAGAAGGCGGAGCGAAATTTTGTTAGGCGCACGCAATTGCGTCACTTCACGTAAATTAAAAAAATCTTTCTCGATCGAAAAAGACAGTTGTATTTTCACACTTTAGCTAAACACAAACAGAACAGATAAAACAAAACAAAATAGCACATGCTTGCAGGAAACAGTAAATTATGTCATATTTCTTATTGTCCTTTCTTCAGATGCCTTTCCAAATAACTGTAAAAACATTGAATACAACTGGAGAAAAATTCGTTTTTCACATTTAAACAAATCAAATCAAACTGCTTTGGAAGATTTCACCATAGCAACCACGATTCCAAGGTTAAATCTTAGACGGAAACTTAATCTTTTGTTAAACAAACTTTTTGTTTTTCTCAGTTTTTCCACACCACCTTAAATTAAATTGTAATTCAAGGTTTTCTTTCCAATTCTTGGGGCACAGTCTTATTCGCACATTCTTAAAACTTCCAAAATCCAAGACAACACAAAAGGGTTAAATGCTTTTAACACAGAGATGTGGGTGGAGCTAAAACACACATAATAGACACTTTTTGTTTTAAAGACAAACTTTCAGACAAAAGGAATACTGTTACTACTTAAACATTGTCAGGAAAACTTTCACACTTTAACACACACTTCCACACAAACTGAAATTCCAGCATTTTTTTAAGGTTCCTTTCACTCAGCAAATCTTGTGTTTTATTTGTTTCAGCACAGACGTTAATAACTTCCATGTCAGTGAAACTTTAAGTTTCTCTTTTTATTTCTTTTTTTAAATCGACGTCTCAGCAGCTTTTCCTGGCTTTCCAAATCCCTGTTTTTTTCCCTTTGCTGAATTTTCAGATTGGTTAGCCTGCAATTTAGATTTTTTTCCTTCTCTATCTCCCCACTCTCTCTCCTGCACTTTATGCTTCACCTCCTTCAGGCTATCTATCAACTGTTCCTGGTAATATGCCAACGCCATTGTATTTCTGGTTTTACTTTTTAACACGCTCTTTCCCGCTCCCTTCTTTCAGAGAGAAAAATACTCAGTCTAAGCAACGATCACGTGCATTTGACCAAGTCCCTCTGGTCCCCACAACCAGAACCTTACAACGCCCAACTCTGTGATCCCACTTCTGACACCACTGTAAGATTTGGATCACAGGTCACACACAGATTACCCAAAGGTTCTTAGGAGTTGTAAGGCTTTTTATTAAAGAGCTACAGTTTAAAGCATAATCAGATATTACTACATGTGATTGAAATAGATACAGTAGACACACAACCCGTGACAGATGAGGGCGATCTACGGCCCTAGAATGGAACGAAACAACCGGACAGACGGGGAGGCAGTACGGTGGTCTCGGATTGGGTGGATTCCTGCAGTCTGCTGCAGCGGTCACTTCCGTTGGGTCATCCCTCGAGCTGTAGGAGGTGTTAGGCTGCAGCCACCTTGGGGAAGCCTTCGCCCCTAACTGCCTGATTTCCCCTCTCGGTCGTCTATATTTATAGTTATTTCAGTGGGCTGGTGATTACCTGGTGTCAATCATTTGTTCCCCATCCCATTGTCCAATTACAAGGGAGAGGTTACCTCTGACAGCCCCCTCCCAGTGTCATGAGGTAATTTTCCTCCTTATCTCTGTTCTAAAGGTCTTGTTGGCCTCTTGTAGATAGCTTGTTTATCCCACAGCTCCTTGCTGTATCTCGTATCAGGCCTAGTTTTGCCCACTCGAAGGCCTATTTTAGTGTTCTGACCTCGTAATTCAGCTCTCTGTGTACAGCTATTTTTCTGACATGACTGGAATCTTTCTGTGTCATCAACTTAGGCAAACTGCTGATCGAGGGAACCCGTAACAGACTATTATTTCTTTCAATCCATGATTTCTTACAAGTGTCTGGGAGGGTGAGACGGGGTCAGGAGGGGGAGTGAGATTAGTCTGACAGGGTTTAACAGTGTCTGGGATGGTGAGTCGGGGTGAGGAGGGGAGTGAGATTAGTCTGACAGGGTTTAACAGTGTCTGGGAGGGTGAGACGGGGTCAGGAGGGGAGTGAGATTAGTCTGACAGGGTTTAACAGTGTCTGGGAGGGTGAGACGGGGTCAGGAGGGGAGTGAGATTAGTCTGACAGGGTTTAGCAGTGTCTGGGAGAGTGAGACGGGCTTAGGAGGGGAGTGAAAAAGTCACAAATACGTCAACAGGGGGAAAGAATCGAAACTTCACTTACTGAATCACAAAGGAGCCGGCACAGAGACATCAGAAGCTGAGAAAATAAAACAGAATGTGAGAAATGGGAATAAAATATATAAATAGAGAATGTGAGATATTCTACATCACTGACTGGGCCCAGGAGCCAATCACCTCCCAGCAATAACTAAACAGACTCACAAATGATAAATGTGCACAGAGACAAGGGACTGGAGGGCGAGGGACTGGAGAGCGAGGGACTGGAGGACGAGGGACTGGAGGGTGAGGGACAGGAGAGCGAGGGACTGGAGGGGGAGGGACTGGAGGGGGAGGGACTGGAGGGCGAGGGGCTGGAGGGCGAGTGGCTGGAGGGCGAGGGGCTGGAGGGCGAGGGGCTGAACGGCGAGGGGCTGAACGGCGAGGGACTGGAGAGCGAGGGACTGGAGAGCGAAGGGCTGGAGGGCGAGGGGCTGGAGGGCGAGGGACTGGAGTTCGAGGGACTGGATGGCGAGGGACTGGAGGGCGAGGGACTGGCGGGCGAGGGATTGGAGTTTGAGGGACTGGAGTTTAAGGGACTGGAGGGCGCGGGATTGGTGTGAGTAACGCAGAGTGTAATAAATGTCAGTTGGAATGGGGATAACCCATTATTAGAGTGTGAGCACACACCCAGTGTGAGGATCGGAGAGTGTGTACTCACTCTGTCCCTCAGTTCTACATTCCTCTCTCTCACTCTCTCCTCTCAGTGCCCTGTGCTCCCAGTACTGGAGATTCCCCACACTCACTCTGTCCCTCAGTTCTACATTCCTCTCTCTCACTCTCTCCTCTCAGTGCCCTGTGCTCCCAGTACTGGAGATTCCCCACACTCACTCTGTCCCTCAGTTCTACATTCCTCTCTCTCACTCTCCCCTCTCAGTGCCCTGTGCTCCCAGTACTGGAGATTCCCCACACTCACTCTGTCCCTCAGTTATACATTCCCCTCTCTCTGATTCTTACCTCTCCGTTGTTTTATCCAGATGAATATTCCAATTATCCCGATTATAACCAGTGCAGCGACTGATCCAATTATAATTCCAGGATAGGAGCGTGCACCACTGTTTTCCGGTATTTCTGAAACACATTTGAATAATATCAAGGTAGTCTTTCTTTTCCCGGATCCATTCCCAGTTCGGTGTCAACGGAGGGACAATTTTAACCTCACCCGCCCGTCGGGAATCTGAGGGATCGGGTCCAACGCTGGTTTTACTCTCGCCTGATCTCACTCTCCATTGGAGTCAATAAAGAGTCTCATTGATGGTGGTGTTGGACCGGCGTTGCCCCGATCCCCGGGTTACCTGCCCGGCGAGCTCGGTTCAATTTACCCCCCATGTCTCTGTGTCCTGTCCTGGGTCCATCCCCAGGGTCACATTGTACGCCCCAGGAGTCAGCATCACTGATGGATTTCACATCAAACTTCAAAGGGATGGGGAATAAATTGACTGCAGTAAACTGGGCTGAGCTGGTAATGAGTAAAGCTACAGATAAACAGTGGGGACGCTTCAAAAGAAGTACCGGGTACAATCCAACACCAGGACTTTCCCCGACAACGCAAAGACTCCACTTCTGTAGTTAGGCAACCATGGTCGACAAATGAAAGAAGTGAGAGTATCCAGGTAAAGGGAAAGGCTGACACAGTGACCAGAGATTGAGATACAGAGCACTTAGACAAGTATCGGCTGATCAGAGAGTCAGCATGGATTTGTGAAGGGTAGGTCCTGTCTGACGAATCTAATTGAATTTCATGAGGAGGTCACTAACATGGTGGATAAGGCAGTGTCGGTGGATGTTGTGTATATGGACTTCCAGAAGGCATTTGATAAGGTTCCTCACGAGAGATTATTAGCAGAAATAAAAGCTTACAGAATTGGAGCTAATCTTGTGACACGGGTTGAAAATTGGTTGGGAGGAAGGAGTCAGAGAATCGGGATAAAGGGAATGTGCTCCGATTGGCAGGATGTTCCGAGTGGTGTTCCCCAGGGATCTGTACTGAGGCCTCAGCTTTTCACCATATATATCAATGATTTGGATGAAGTTTCACATTCTCACCACTCTCTGGGTAAAGAAGTTTCTTCTGAATTCCCTATTGGATTTCTTGGTGACTATCTTATATTGATGGCCTCTATGCTCTTCCCCACAAGTGGAAACATTCTCTCTGTATCCACTCAATCAAATCCGGTCATAATTTTATAGACTCTATTAGGTCACCCCTCAGCCTTCTTTTTTCAAGTGAAAAGAGACCCAGCTTGTTCATCTTTTCCTGATATGTATAGCCTCGCATTTCTGGTATCATCCTTGTAAATCTTCTCTGCACCCTCTCCAGGCCTCTATATCCTTTTTATAATATGGCGACCAGAACTGTACGCAGTACTCCAAGTGTGGTCTAACCAAGGATTGATGAAGGTTTAGCATAACTTCACTACTTTTCCATTCTATCCCTCTAGAAATAAACCCTAGCGCTTGATTTGCTTTTTTTATGGCCTTGTTACCTGTGGCGCAACTTTTAGTGATTTGTGTATTTGTACTCCAAGATCCCTTTGTTCCTCTAACCCACCTCTGGCGTACTACATTCAGTTCTGGGCACCAAACCTCACGTAAGATATATTGGCCTTGGAGGGGGTACAGAGCAGATTCACCAGAATGATACCAGCTCAGAGGGTTACATTTTGAGGACAAAGTTGGCTTGTATTGCGCTGAGCGTAGAAGGATGAAGGGTGATCACATTGAGGTGTTTAAAATGATAAAGGGATTGGATAGGGTAGATACAGAGAAACTATTTTCACTGGTGGTGAATCCGGAACAAAAGAGCATAATCTTAAAATTAGAGCCAGGACATTTAGGAGTGAAATCAGAAAGCACTTCTTCACACAAAGGGCAGTGGAAATCTGGAACTCTCTCCCCCAAAAGTCTGTGGGTTCAACTGAAATTTTTATGACTGAGATCGAGTGATTTTTGTTGGGTAAGGGTATCAAGGGATGTAGAGCAATGACGGGTAAATGGAGTTGAGGTACTGAACAGTCATGATCTCATTGAATGGTGGAACAGACTCAAGGGGCCGAATGTCCTACTCCTGTTCCTATGATCCATACATGCTCACAGAGACACACGCACACATCCAGTGCAGTTCCTTACCCCACCGATAGACCTCTGCCTCTGCCAGGCTGCTGTGTTCAATTTGACAGGAGTATTGATCCTCATCCCCAGCATTCACTTCAATCTCGTTCTTGATCTGATGGGTCCCATTGTGGTTCGGTCGAACCCCCGAGGAGTGGCTCTCAGACATTGGCTCTCCATTCCTTAGCCAGGTCACCTCGATGTCTACAGGGTAAAATCCAGTAACCAGGCAGGAGAGAGTGGGCGGTTTGTCCTGACTATTGGGGTCACTTCTGGAGATGAACACTTCGGGCTGAACTGAAAGGGGAAAGGGAGAAAACACAAACAGTAGACTGACACCGAATGGAATGGGAGAACGGTTTCATAGATCTGTGAAGTTAGATCAGAACATGGGATAAAAACTGAAATCAATACCTTTCCTTTCAAAATATTCCTTTCCAGCTCGCAAATATAATGTTAAATCATTAACAAATCCTTGTTCTAGATGTGCTTTCCAATACTTGTTCCAGGATTCATCCGAATTCCATTTCTCCATTGTCTTCACTGAATTGTGATTGGTTGCGACCCATCTCATTCTGTCTGGCTCTAAACTAAGATAGTCCTTTCCGTCATATCCAACACGCATCGATCTCTTAATGGAGCCGTCGTCAGTTATTTCAACAATTGAAATCCATTGAAAAATGTGAAGTCCTGTCAATGACCAAACAGGGATCAATAATCAATAGTTAATGGAAAATCACAAATCAGTCTGATCAGAGGGGAAAGGGACTGTAGAATCAGGGGGAAATGGGGGGATAGAGTCACAGTCGGATCAGAGGGGAAAGGGGCTGTAGAATCAGGGGGAAATGGGGGGTTAGAGTCACAGTCTGATCAGAGGGGAAAGGGACTGTAGAATCAGATAGAAATGGAGGGTTAAAGTCACAGACTGATCAGAGAGGAAAGGGGCTGTAGAATCGGTAGAAATATCAGAAGGGTTCCCAGTGGAAGCTGATTATTGGACTTTTTTAAGTGAATTCAGAGACCAGCCTGAACCTTCCTATTAATGGGCAGAAGTTTAACGGAATGATTAATGGGAAATTGGGCAGAGATCCATTATGTTACCCAACCAAGAGGGTTAAATCCCACTAGTGTAAGCAAAGGAGTAAATTCCCAGCACGGTAACAACATGAGTTAATTCCCAACACACTAACGGAAGGGGTTACTTCACAGAATGGAGTGTCCCAGGGGTCAGTGCTGGGAGATGGACTGAGTGGAGTGTCCCAGGGATCAGTGCTGAGAGATGGGCAGAGTGCAGTGTCCCAGGGATCAGTGCTGGGAGATGGACTGAGTGGAGTGTCCCAGGGATCAGTGCTGGGAGATGGACTGAGTGGAGAGTCCCAGGGATCAGTGCTGGGAGATGGACTGAGTGGAGTGTCCCAGGGATCAGTGCTGGGAGATGGACTGAGTGGAGTGTCCCAGGGATCAGTGCTGGGAGATGGACTGAGTGGAGTGTCCCAGGGGTCAGTGCTGGGAGATGGACTGCGTGGAGTGTCCCAGGGGTCAGTGCTGGGAGATGGACTGCGTGGAGTGTCCCAGGGGTCAGTGCTGGGAGATGGGCTGAGTGGAGTTTCTCAGGGATCAATGCTGGGAGATGGACTGAGTGATGTGTTCCAGGGATCAGTGCTGGGAGATGGACTGTGTGATGTGTCCCAGGGATCAGTGCTGGGAGATGGGCTGAGTGGAGTGTCCCAGGGGTCAGTGCTGGGAGATGGACTGAGTGGAGTGTCCCAGGGGTTAGTGCTGGGAGATGGACTGAGTGGAGTGTCCCAGGGATCAGTGCTGGGAGATGGGCTGAGTGGAGTGGCCCAGGGATCAGTGCTGGGGGCAGAGTGCAGTGTCCCAGGGATCAGTGCTGGGAGATGGACTGAGTGGAGTGTCCCAGGGATCAGTGCTAGGGGCTGAGTGGAGTGTCCCAGGGGTCAGTGCTGGGGGCTGAGTGGAGTGTCCCAGGGATCAGTGCTGGGAGATGGGCTGAGTGGAGTGTCCCAGGGATCAGTGCTGGGAGATGGGCTGAGTGGAGTGTCCCAGGGATCAGTGCTGGGAGATGGGCTGAGTGATGTGTCCCAGGGATCAGTGCTGGGAGATGGGCTGAGTGGAGTGTCCCAGGGATCAGTGCTGGGAGATGGGCTGAGTGGAGTGTCCCAGGGATCAGTGCTGGGAGATGGGCTGAGTGGAGTGTCCCAGGGATTAGTGCTGGGAGAAGGACTGACTGGAGTGTCCCAGGGATCAGTGCTGGAAGATGGGCTGAGTGGAGTGTCCCAGGGATCAGTGCTGGAAGATGGGCTGAGTGGAGTGTCCCAGGGGTCAGTGCTGGGAGATGGACTGAGTGGAGTGTCCCAGGGATCAGTGCTGGGAGATGGGCTGAGTGGAGTGTCCCAGGGATCAGTGCTGGGAGATGGACTGAGTGGAGTGTCCCAGGGATCAGTGCTGGGAGATGGGCTGAGTGGAGTGTCCCAGGGATCAGTGCTTGGGGATGGGCTGAGGGGAGTGTCCCAGGGATCAGTGCTGGGAGATGGGCTGAGTGGAGTGTCCCAGGGATCAGTGCTGGGAGATGGACTGAGTGGAGTGTCCCAGGGGTCAGTGCTGGGAGATGGGCTGAGTGGAGTGTCCCAGGGGTCAGTGCTGGGAGATGGACTGAGTGGAGTGTCCCAGGGGTCAGTGCTGGGAGATGGACTGAGTGGAGTGTCCCAGGGGTCAGTGCTGGGAGATGGGCTGAGTGGAGTGTCCCAGGGATCAGTGCTCGGAGATGGGCTGAGTGGAGCGCTAGACATTGACCAGTACACATGCTTAAAAGGTCATTGCTTCAGCAGGAACATCGACGCCTCCTCCCAACACGCATGCTCATTAGTGTTACGATCTGTTGAATGCTCTCCGCACATTCTCCATCAAGGAGTGAGTGCCTCTGTCCCTTACAGTCTTCACTGCCTTAACTCTCTGAGGTATTTATCACAGAGAGTCCCATTCTCCTTTCACACTGCCTCCTGGATTGGCATTGCCCATTCTGCTCTACTGGAGAAGACCGATCTCACCCCCAGATATATGAATATACACCGAGACACAAAAAGAAGCCAGTAATTGCCCAACAAGCTTCCCTTTCCTGGATGATCTCAACCATCTCACCATATTCTCAACTTGCTCTATCGCAAACCTCTCCTGATCTTCGTCAATGTGGACAGTACTTTGTAAATATCTCGATCAGAATAGGGAGAAGGAACAGAATAACCGTCTGTGTGTCCCTGATTCATGGTGGCCATACACTATACAGTCCAGTGTTAGAATGCAGTATAACTATGGCTGGGTACCTGTCCGGCACCCATTAAACAGGGCAGGCAGTGGGAGATTCTGCTGATCTTACCGGATGTCTGGTTTGTCCCCTTCATTATCGTATTCAGATTCTCCTTTGCCTTGCCTGACCGTGTGTTCCCGAGATCTGTGAGATATTCCCAGTATTCCACATCGAAAGCGTCTGCCATGAACTGCTGCCTGGGGATCATCCGACGGATATCAGTGTCATGATAATTAAGTTGAACTCCCTTCACCATCGCAACATTAGTAACCTCGGGAAAGTCACTAATGCCAGAGATTGCTGTGTACATCACAGTAAGTGAGTTAGTGTCTGTAAAATAAACAATTAAAGGGACAGGTTAATAAACATTTACAAACACGATTCAAAGTGAAGCCCATTCACACAATGACAATCTCCAATAGTCCACCACTTTATCGCAACGTCTGATATTATAAACATAATACAATTAAACTGGGTCAGAATAAGATGGCTGCAGCCCCTCCAAACAGGGAGTAAACGCGGAATCAGAGTTACTGAGACGCCCGATGGAGTCCATGGGAATACGTGAGAGAGTCTGGGACACATTCAATGGGTTGGGGTGTTAAAGAGAAGCGGGGAGAAATTCAGTATTGCCCCATTTGGGGCGCAATTATCGGCCGGGCGCAAAGATTAGCGCCTGGCGCTAATTATCACCACCGACTGCAAACTTGACTTTTATCGCCCCTGGAGGTGATTGCTGCGCTAAATCAGGCGCTTCACACCTGTCTTAAGGCTCAAAGGCCGAGGAGCGAGGCGCTACCTCAGAGCGCTGGCGAAGCTCATGTAATGTCAGTCAGCAATGGAACACACACACAATGGCGCGGGCCAGTTCTTAAAGGGGATGGTTAATCTTGCTTTCCATCCACATCCTGCTCATTGCAGCCTTGAATCTTGGCCTGGAGAGACCTGCACATCAAATCTGCTGGAACGAACAATGGAGAGTACCAGGCAAAGAGCTCAGATTGCAGCCCCCACAGTCTCTTCTAAATCAATACAAGGAATGGCAAATCAAAATGAACCTGCAAAGTGCTGCTCAGTACCCAAAACTCCTTCACACAGCGTTGAATCTCTACAGAAGTCTCTCTCTCTCTCTCTCAAAATGCGTAGTTCAAAAATGGCACCAACAATAAAAGGCAGGAAGCGGTCACCTTTAAATAGCGCTCCCCCTTTCCCTTCATGACTGCAGAACGCTCTCCTCAACCTGTTGTTGCTAGCGCCAGGCGGTAAGGCAGGGGGCGCCACTCAATATCCGCTCCGGGGCGATACCGGGGCGTTGCGCACTCGACTGACGTCACGATCTGTCGGCGCAGGAGATTGTGGCGGTAGTGTTTAGCGCCGCCGCAAAATGTCTAGTTAATTTCGCGAGCGGCGCAAACTTCGCCGCGCCTAGGCGCTAGATGCTTTGCGCCCCATTAGCGCCCTCTTAAGGTGCTAACGGGAGGCGCAACCAACTGAATTTTTCCCCCAAGATCTCTAACCAAGGAACAGTAACCTGGGACACACCTGTTCTATCTCTAAACTGGAACAGTAACCTGGGACACACTCGGTCTTTCTCTAACCAGGAACAGTAACCAGAGACACACCTGGTCTATCTCTAACCAATGAACAGTAACCTGGGACACACCTGGTCTATCTCTAACCTGGAACAGTAACCTGGGACACACCCGGTCGATCTCTAAACTGGAACAGTAACCTGGGACACACTCGGTCTTTCTCTAACCAGGAACAGTAACCAGAGACACACCTGGTCTATCTCTAACCAAGGAACAGTAACCTGGGACACACCCGGTCTATCTCTAACCTGGAACATTAACCTGGTACACACCCGGTCTATCTCTAACCTGGAACATTGACCTGGGATAAATCCAACTCTATCTGAAACTCAACCAGGGGACATCTGGAGAGAGATATTGAGGAGACTCTCCTGACCAGGGAACATCTGGAGAGAGATGTTGAGGAGACCCTTCTGACCAGGGAACATCTGGAGAGAGGAATTGTGGATAACCCGTGGACAGGTCTGTTGTTTATCATCATAACCAGGAAACATGTGGGAATAAAAATTCGATTGCCCCTGAAAACGGGTGCGGGGATCGCAACGCGCAATCAACCCGCACCCGGTCAAAGTACTGCAGGAAGCACGCAAACTTCGTGCTGTCTGGTAAATATGATTGTAACGTGCAGCCAACGCTTAACATGCTGTTGAGAGGCTGCACACCTCAGCAAGGGGCCCAAGTTCGTGCGAGGCTAGCACCACTTAAAGCTAGCCTGCACTACTTAAAGCCAGCCTGCACGTCTTAAAGGGGAGGTGCATTCTGGCTGCAGCAGGTACTGGAAGTCATTGTAGAGGTGTATGAGACCTACAGGAAGAATGAAGATGGTGCAACATGGCAGAGAGGGCTCCCAGATTTTCTGATGCAGTACTCGAGGGCCTGGTGCAGCAGGTGGACAGGAGGTGAGATGTCCTGAATCCACAGGGGACCAGGAGGCCCTCCAGACAAACTGTGAGAAGGCAATGGGAGCAGATAGCCGTCGTGGTCAATGCCAGCAGGGCAAGAAGTTTAATGACCTCACGCCAGTGGTCACGGTCAGTGAATTCATCTTCAAATGCCACATCCTTACAACTGAACCACTGCTCAATTCATCACCCGCCCCTCCTTCACTCTCACCTACCAACAAACTCCATCAATCACGATTCATACCTCACATTCATAGCACCACCTCACCCTCACAAACTTAGCACTGCTGAAGCCTCACACCCACAGCTCACACCTTGCACACACTGCCAGCTATTCAACCATGACAGCCACATCACCCAAACACATTGCACCACACCCACTGACACACTTCCCTCTCTCTTGCAGGACAAGGTGGATACAAACTACTGCACCCATGTCTGGGAGCAACTAATCTAAGCAGAAGCCTTGAAGTAAGCTGCCACACCACTCCCTGGAGACTTCAGCAACTTCAAATAAGATAACAAGCCACCAAACACTTCTACAAACTCACCAAGAGCCAGTAGAAATCAATCAGCACCTAACCTGAAAGCAGTTGATGGTCCCTTTAAATAGCGCTGGTGGGCGGTCCGCCCAGCATGTTCAGCTGTGTGTCTTTAAGAGAGGGCGTCAGCTGGAGTGTGGAGCTCAAAAATGGCAGCGCTGGTGTCAAATCACCATTACACACTGACTGACGTCACGATCTGCCTACCCTGCAAACTTCCGGCGCACACTCCCAGCGCCCGCGCTAACAAACTACCCAAAATGGTGTCCGCGCGGCCCACACCAGAAGCGGGCGCGCGTGGCGCGGAATCCATTTTAGACACAAAACGCCACCCGTAGCACCAAAAAACCGAGCGCTACCGAGTCGAATTTCGCGGCCGTGCTGTGAGAGAATTCAGAAATGAACAGAAGGGAAACAGTGATATTTGGGAAGATGAAGTGCGTTGCCATGGGGTGCGGTCACTCTAGGAACAGTCTGACTGTCGACCAGGGGTGATGGACAATCAGGGGCAGCAGCTCCACTGTGCTTCACAGATCCTATAATGACCACTTTACACATGGGCAGTAGGGGCCCAAAGGATGTTGGTGGTGGATTGTCTGAGATAACCTGGCCTATTCAACCACGAGGGCATCACAGCTGAGCCTGGCGTGGGTTAAACATGGATTATCCTCCCCGCACAGTTCAGAACACTTTAGTCCAGGAGAGGTGAAGCTGTTTCCCGTCTCCCAAACAATGTGAACATTAAAATTGCCCATTTCAACCATTTTCCACTTGCTACAAGCCTCCCTGCTCTCCGTATTCCTGCGTGTTGCTGTCAGGAGGCCTGCGCACAACTCCCACCGCAGGCTGACGGCCTGTGCTGGCTCCAATGGTGTGAAATATCAGGCAGGATGTAGAACCGGCGGCCGATCAAACATCACCCGTTTCAAACTCTCGCCAAAAGCTCAAAATCACCCACACACAGAGAGAGAGAGAGAGAATGGAGGGATGAGTTCTGTACTTACCGGGAGAGACCCAGGAAAAACACAGGGATATGGAGAAAAGAATCAGCAACATTCTGGGAATCCACTGCCCCTTTTCCAAATGGTGACTGGGAATAAAATACTCCCAGTGAGACACATCTACTGTTTATAGACTGAAAAATACCCCAAATAAACATCAAGTCAATCCAGGCTCCACTTTCCTGTTTATCTCGAGGGTGACTGATTGGGTATTTTTCTTAGAGTAACCAATTAGAGGAATTAACAGTCGCCTGTCACCAGTTACTGGGAGGATCAAACTCAGGCAGATTGAGAGTCAGCCTGTGAATCAGAAACTAGAGAGAGACTGAACCAGCCTGGGACACCAGCTCCAGTGTAAAGGGAGGAGACACTGAGATCCCGGGCTCCCCCCTCACAGTGAACACACTGACACCGGTCCCCCTCCCCCGGAAACCTTAAAACTGGCTCTGCTCCAGACTGGAGTAACACCACAACATCTTACAGTTATCGACCACATTTAATAGAGTGAACATCACACGGGACATCACAGAGCATCTCACCGAGCGGGAGAGAGTGAGGGGAGGAGACAAACTAACAGAGAGTGAGGGGAGGGGGTCAAACTAACAGAGTGAGGGGAGGGGGTCAAACTAACAGAGAGTGAGGGGAGGGGGTCAGACTAACAGAGAGTGAGGGGAGGGGGTCAAACTAACAGAGAGTGAGGGGAGGGGGTCAGACTAACAGAGAGTGAGGGGAGGGGGTCAAACTAACAGAGAGTGAGGGGAGGGGGTCAAACTAACAGAGAGTGAGGGGAGGGGTCAAACTAACGGAGAGTGAGGGGAGGGGGTCAAACTAACAGGGAGTGAGGGGAGGGGGTCAAACTAACGGAGTGAGGGGAGGGGATCAAACTAACAGGGAGTGAGGGGAGGGGTCAAACTAACAGAGAGTGAGGGGAGGGGGTCAAACTAACAGGGAGTGAGGGGAGGGGGTAAAACTAACGGAGTGAGGGGAGGGGATCAAACTAACGGAGTGAGGGGAGGGAGTCAAACTAACAGGGAGTGAGGGGAGGGGGTCAAACTAACAGGGAGAGAGGGGGGGGTCAAACTAACAGAGAGTGAGGGGAGGGGGTCAAACTAACAGAGAGTGAGGGGAGGGGTCAAACTAACAGAGAGTGAGGGGAGGGGGTCAAACTAAGAGGGAGTGAGGGGAGGGGGTCAAACTAAGAGGGAGTGAGGGGAGGGGGTCAAACTAACGGAGAGTGAGGGGAGGGGTCAAACTAACAGAGAGTGAGGGGAGGGGGTCAAACTAAGAGGGAGTGAGGGGAGGGGGTCAAACTAACAGAGAGTGAGGGGAGGGGTCAAACTAACGGAGTGAGGGGAGGGGGTCAAACTAACAGGGAGTGAGGGGAGGGGGTCAAACTAACAGAGAGTGAGGGGAGGGGGTCAAACTAACAGAGAGTGAGGGGAGGGGTCAAACTAACAGAGAGTGAGGGGAGGGGATCAAACTAACAGGGAGTGAGGGGAGGGGGGCAAACTAACAGGGAGTGACGGGAGGGGTCAAACTAACAGAGAGTGAGGGGAGGGGTCAAACTAACAGGGAGTGAGGGGAGGGGATCAAACTAACAGGGAGTGAGGGGAGGGGGGCAAACTAACAGGGAGTGATGGGAGGGGTCAAACTAAGAGAGAGTGAGGGGAGTGGGTCAAACTAACAGGGAGTGAGGGGAGGGGTCATACTAACAGAGAGTGAGGGGAGGGGTCAAACTAACGGAGAGTGAGGGGAGGGGTCAAACTAACAGAGAGTGAGGGGAGGGGATCAAACTAACGGAGAGTGAGGGGAGTGGGTCAAACTAACGGAGAGGGAGGGGAGGGGGTCAAACTAACAGGGAGTGAGCGGAGGGGGTCAAACTAACAGAGAGTGAGGGGAGGGGATCAAACTAACAGAGAGTGAGGGGAGGGGGTCAAACTAACAGGGAGTGAGGGGAGGGGGTTGTAAGATTTCAATTGATCTCAGAGTTCTTGGAGAAGACACCAACAGGCAGCAGCCAGTAAGTTTGAGCAATAGATCAGATTTATTAAGCTTACAGCGTAATCAATACTTAACAACAGGCGATAGTTTTAACGAGTCTCTGGAGCCTCTCGGACACAGATGACGTCGTCTTAAGTTTGTTCCTTTGTTCTCGCAGTAAGTCTGTGTAAAGTTGTTCTTTGAGTGTCGAGGTTTTAACCCTTTTCTCATCAAAAGTTCGCTCAGCCAGTGTCCATAGTCTTTAACAAATCATCTTCTTTAATTGGTTCCAATGGTAAAAATACCATTTTCACTCAGACTAAGGGTAGCTTCTTGCCTTTCCAGTATTTATCCTACAACTTTACCCTGTTCATCGTTATCTTGTTTATAGTTCTTCACCCCATTGGAATTCATCTTATCTCTCTTATTCTAGGTTCCCTGGTACAAGCAGTGTTAAGGAAACTCTCATTAAGCTTAGCATTATAATATATTATTTACCAATTTAACCTTCACTCGCAGCCTGTGGCTGTTTGTTATCAGAGCTGAGTCAAAACTGCTTTTGACTGTCTCCGCGGCTATATTCGAACAGTCTTTAACATTTCCATACCCACAGGGAATTATGGGTAAGATTAGTTGGTCAATGGCTACCTTTGACTTTATACATATGAGATTTCTCTAAATACCAGTCTTTCGTACAGTCCCCACCTCGAGGATGAAATGTTTCAAACATTGATTCCTCGACTATTTCAATCTATTCTCTGACAAGAATTGTTGCAAATTGGAGTCCTCTAATTGAGGGGAACGGAGCGCTACTCAAAGGAGGTTTTATCCCCCTTGTCATTATAGGTCTGGGTTCTAACTATGACATTCCCAGGGGCCGACCCTTTACTATTGTCATGGCTGAGGGACACCCCGGGGTCTCCCTAACCATCATGTCGGCCGTGCTGATATTCCTTTCCTTCCAGTGCGTCCCAGTCTATCATTTCTCCTCCGCCCGCTGCTCCTACTGCTGAATCATACGATCTGGCAGTGGTGACCCTGATCTGACCCCGCCTGGGGTCTCCTCTACATTGCTTCGGATCTTCTCTTTCGGTGTGCTTAATTAATTTGTTGGTGCTGCTTAGTCATAGGCATGAGTACACAATTGGCTTATCCATCGAAGTCTTACTACACGGGTTACATATATCAAATACACTATCATTACAAGTTGGACAACTAACTGAGCGTGTGAATTAATTCGAACCTAAGGGTGTGCTGATATATCAAGGCCAGTATCCCACCAGTGTGAGTTTCCCCTTTGCTGTTAATTTCAATATCTATTCTCGAGTTGTCTTGCTCCAAAACATCAAAATGCTTCAGGGAGGAGTTCAGTCACATCATGAGCTCACTGAAACCCTCAGACAACAGGGTACTGTAGTATCCGAATTGTGCCACATAATTGTGCCGCTCATACTTAAGTATCTCATTTACTGTCAGTTTCACTTGAGCATAGGATCTGATATCGAGTAAAACAAGTTGGTTGATGGGACAGGTGCTGTTCGACCCGTAGATCATGGTAGTTGCGGTAGTAGTGACACAGGAGGCACCACCAAAATCACCTCATTCTGGATTCGTTCTGGTTTTTCCCACGAGCTGTTACCTACAAAACACAATTATTACAGTCACAGTTAAATTCAGTCTTACAATCATTTCACGCGACAACTAATCAACAAATCAGATCTCTCTTTTACTCGTATCCATCTTGTGGATAATTCATGTTAAACATGATTTCTCCTCAGCCCTCAATTGTCCCAATCCAAATTTCATGTAACTCTCCACTTCAACTACGATTTCATTCCCTCTAACAGGTACCAGTGTGTTTAACTCTATTCTGATTGTTTCATTAATTAGATAGTTTCTCGATGGAGTATGCGTCAATGCTTTAAAAGTTGTCTCACTCTCCTGAGCCACATTAACCATTTCATGTCGTGCTGTTGTCAAGTAACTGAGCATGTCTGAGACCCGTTCTTCAGTGCAGATTCACCATACATTTCCGGATGGTAATTGCTCCATACGCACAAATCACATTTGCACACTCGTACCGGTATCTCACTATCATGCCAAACGTGCCATCCGATACAAGCCATTCCCGGGCTTTCAGATGATCCTATCAAAAGATTGTAGTTGTCTGGAGATCTTTGCTCATCTTGCTCTGCATGGTCCCGCTGTCTTGGGTAGTGGCCAGACTATCAATTCAGTTTTCTTAAAAAGTACATAGGCAAGGCACAAATGTCTCCAAGAGAAAGCTGTCAATTTACTATTTGTAACTACACTTTCCTGACTTTCACTAGAAAGTTAGGAAAATTCCCATTTGATGGTGTAATTCTCCTGTTTCTATCTTACATAGAAACATAGAAACATAGAAAATAGGTGCAGGAGTAGACCATTCGGTCCTTCGAGCCTGCACCGCCATTCAATGCGTTCATGGCTGAACATGCTACCTCAGTACCCCATTCCTGCTTTCTCGCCATACCCCTTGATCCCCCTAGTTGTGAGTATTATATCTAACTCCCTTTTGAATATATTTAGCGAACTGGCCTCAACAACCTTCTGTGGTAGAGAATTCCACAGATTCACCACTCTCTGGGTGAAGAAGTTCCTCCTCATCTCAGTCTTAAATGGCTTCCCCTTTATCCTTAGACTGTGACCCCTGGTTTTAGTTCCCCCTAACATTGGAAACATTCTGCCCGCATCTAATTTGTCTAAACCAGTCAGGATTTTAAACGTCTCTATAAGATCCCCCCTCATTCTTCTGAACTCCAGAGGATACAAGTTCAGTTGATCCAGTCTTTCTTGCTATGTCAGTCTAGCCATCCCAGGAATCAATCTAGTGAACCTTCGTTGCACTCCCTCAATAGCAAGAATGTCCTTCCTCAAGTTAGGAGACCAAAACTGCACACAATACTCCAGGTGTGGCCTCACCAAGGCCCTGTACAACTGTAGCATCACCTCCCTACTCCTGTACTCAAATCCCCTTGCTATGAAGGCCATCATGCCATTTGCTTTCTTGACTGCCTGCTGCACTTGTCTTCCCACCTTCAGTGACTGATGTACCATGACGCCCAGGTCTCGTTGCACCTCCCCTTTCCCTAATCTGCCACCATTCAGGTAATAATCTGCCTCCCTATTTTTACCACCAAAGTGGATAACCTCACATTTATCCACATTGTACTTCATCTGCCATACATTTGCCCATTCACCCAACCTGTCCAAGTCACTCTGTAGCCTCCTAGCATCCTCCTCATTGTTCACACTGCCTCCCAATTTAGTGTCATCCGCAAATTTGGAGATATTACAATTAATCCCTTCGTCCAAATCATTAATATATAATGTAAACAGCTGGGGCCCCAGCACCGAACCCTGCGGTACCCCGCTGGTCACTGCCTGCCATTCTGAAAAGTACCCATTTACTCCTACTCTTTGTTTCCTGTGTGCCAACCAGTTCTCAATCCACGTCAACACATTACCCCCAATCCCATGTGCTTTAACTTTGCACACCAATCTCTTTTGTGGGACCTTGTCGAAGGCCTTCTGAAAGTCCAAATACACCACATCTACTGGTTCCCCCCCGTCCACCCTATTGGAAACATCCTCAAAAAATTCCAGAAGATTTGTCAAGCATGATTTCCCTATCACAAATCCATGCTGACTTGGACCTATCATGTCGCCACTTTCCAAATGGTCTGTTATGACATCTTTAATAATTGATTCCATCATTTTACACAACACCGATGTCAGGCTGACCGGTCTATAATTCCCTGCTTTCTCCCTCCCTCCTTTTTAAAAAAGAGGGGTTACATTAGCCACCCTCCACTCCATCGGAACTGATCCAGAGTCTAAGGAATGTTGGAAAATGATCGTCAATGCATCCACTATTTCCAAGGCCACCTCCTTAAGTACTCTGGGATGCAGACCATCAGGCCCTGGGGATTTATCAGCCTTCACCCTCAATCACTTCCTCTCTCCATTTTACACATCCCCTTAATTATCATTCATATCTCATTCATGAGCCTTGGAGGAACTTTACTGTCCAGTACAATATTTAAGATTGAAAACATAGATCAAACATTCTCACTTGGTCCAAGCTATTAACACTTTTTATTGATCAATATTTTAGAGGATCTTTTATTTTCCCAAAAGTAACCCAATATATAGTGCCTGAGTCCATTTTGTCATTTCAAAATTATCCCAAAATCCAAACAGCAGTACTGTTAAACTGAAAGGTTTTGTCAATGTTCAATTTCATTTCTATCAATTTATCTTCCATTTCTAATTTCAGAAACAAATGATTTCCAGGCTAGGTGGTTTACACAGTGTTTTAACATTAGAGACAGAAGTGCTGCAATAAGTTTACAAGGTAACTTCCATATAACAAAAGAAAGCAGAGAATCCATTGTGGCTCTGCTTAAGAGCCCAAGGGGTTAATTTATCAAATCATAATTTTCCTTCTGTCACTCTGGGGAAATATTAACTTAAAATTAAGAAACTTAAATTTAATAATGTCCAATATCTTTAAATTTCATTCAGCAATACTAAAGTTGTTGCTCGGTGAACTTAAACAGCTGTCAGTGGAAAGGGTTAACTCCTTTGCAGGTTTTTAACAAGGCGGAGCGAAACATTGTTAGGCGCACGCAATTGCGCCACTTCACGTAAATTTAAAAAATCTTTCCCGATCGAAAAAGACAGTTGTGTTTTCACACTTTAACTGAACACGAACAGAACAGATAAAACAAAACAAAACAGCACATGCTTGCAGGAAACAGTAAATTACGTCATATTTCTTATTGTCCTTTCTTCAGATGCCTTTCCAAATAACTGTAAAAACATTGAATACAACTGGAGAAAAATTCGTTTTTCACATTTAAACAAATCAAATCAAACTGCTTTGGAAGATTTCACCATAGCAACCACGATTCCAAGGTTAAATCTTAGACGGAAACTTAATCTTTTGTTAAACAAACTTTTTGTTTTTCTCAGTTTTTCCACACCAGCTTAAATTAAATTGTAATTCAAGGTTTTCTTTCCAATTCTTGGGGCACAATCTTATTCACACATTCTTAAAACTTCCAAAATCCAACACAAAAGGGTTAAATGCTTTTAACACAGAGATGTGGGTGGAGCTAAAACACACATAATAAGAACATATAAGAACATAAGAAATAGGAGCAGGAGTAGGCCAATCGGCCCCTCGAGCCTGCTCCGCCATTCAATAAGATCATGGCTGATCTGATCCTAACCGCCAATCTACTATCACAGAACCATCTCCTGAATCTAACAGAATTGCACACACGAAATAGGAGCAGAATCAGGCTACACAGTCCCTGGGCCCGCTCCACTACCCACAGGGCCATGACCGATCCGAACCTAGACTCATGTCCAAATTCCTGCCCGCTCCCCGTAACCCTTAATGCCCTTTACTTCTAGGAAACTGTCTATTTCTGTTTTAAATTTAATTAATGTTGTAGCTTCTACAGCTTTTTGTGGCAGCATATTCCATGGACCTACCACCCTCTGAGTGAAGTAGTTCCTCCTCATCTCAGTTTTGAAAGAGCAGCCCCTTATTCTAAGACTATGTCCCCTAGTTCTCGTCTCACCCGTCATCGGGAACATCCTCCCCGCATCCACCCGATCCAACCCCTTCACAATCTTATATGTTTCAATAAGATCGCCTCTCATTCTTCTGAACTCCAATGAGTAGAGTCCCAATCTACCCAACCTCTCCTCATATGACCACCCCCTCATCCCCGGGATTAACCGAGTGAACCTTTTTTGCACTGCCTCGAGAGCAAGGATGTCTTTCCTTAAGTAAGGACACCAAAACTGTATGCAGTATTCCAGGTGCGGTCTCACCAATACCTTGTACAACTGAAGCAATACCTCCCTATTTTTATATTCTATCCCCCTAGCAATGAAAGCCAACATTCCATTTGCCTTCTTAATCACTTGCTGCACCTGCATACTAACCTTTTGAGTTTCGTGCACCAGGACCCCCAGATCCCTTTGCACTTCAGTACTCTCCAGTTTCTTGCCATTAAGATAATAAATTGCTTTAGGATTTTTCCTGCCAAAGTGCATCACCTCACACTTTCCAGTGTTGTATTCCATCTGCCAAATCTCTGCCCACTTACTTAGCCTGTCTATGTCCCCTTGCAGGTTTTTTATGTCCTCCTCACTCACTACTTTCCCTCCCATCTTTGTATCATCTGCAAATTTTGATATGTTACACTTGGTCCCTTCCTCCAAATCGTTAATATAGATTGTGAAGAGTTGGGGACCCAGCACTGACCCCTGTGGAACACCACTAGTTACTGATTGCCAGTCTGAGAATGAACCATTTATCCCAACTCTTTGCTTTCTGTTAGATAGCCAATCCTCTATCCATGCCAGAATATTACCCCCAATCCCGTGATTTTTTACCTTAAGCAATAATCTTTTGTGTGGCACCTTGTCAAATGCCTTTTGGAAGTCTAAATACACTACGTCCACTGGTTCCCCTTTATCCACTCTATATGTTACTTCCTCAAAGAACTCCAGCAAATTTGTCAAACATGACTTCCCCTTCGTAAAACCATGCTGACTTTGTCCTATTAAATTATGATTATCCAAATGTCCTGTTACTGTTTCCTTAATAATGGACTCCAAAATTTTACCTACCACAGATGTTAGGCTAACCGGTCTATAGTTACCAGCCTTCTGTCTACTGCCCTTTTTAAATAAGGGTGTTACATTAGCAGTTTTCCAGTCTGCCGGGACCTTAGCGGAATCCAGGGAGTTTTGAAAAATTATTACCAATGCATCTACAATCCCTACCGCCACTTCCTTCAAGACTCTAGGATGTAAGCCATCAGGTCCAGGTGATTTATCCGCCTTGAGTCCCATTATTTTACCGAGTACCACTTCCTTAGTGATTTTGATCGTGTTTAGCTCCTCTCCCCCTATAGCACCCCTGTTTGTCCAGTGTTGGGATATTCTTAGTGTCCTCTACTGTAAAGACTGATACAAAATATTCATTCAGTGTTTTTGCCATCTCCATATTTCCCAACATTAATTTCCCGGTCTCATCCTCTAAGGGACCAACATTTACTTTAGCCACCCTTTTTCTTTTTATATAACTTTTTGTTTTAAAGACAAACTTTCAGACAAAAGGAATACTGTAACTTCTTAAACATTGTCAGGAAAACTTTCACACTTTAACACACACTTCCACACAAACTGAAATTCCAGCATTTTTTTAAGGTTCCTTTCACTCAGCAAATCTTGTGTTTTATTTGTTTCAGCACAGACGTTAATAACTTCCATGTCAGTGAAACTTTAAGTTTCTCTTTTTATTTCTTTTTTTAAATCGACGTCTCAGCAGCTTTTCCTGGCTTTCCAAATCCCTGTTTTTTCCCTTTCTTTGCTGAATTTTCAGATTGGTTAGCCTGCAATTTAGATTTTTTTCCTTCTCTATCTCCCCCCTCTCTCTCCTGCACTTTATGCTTCACCTCCTTCAGGCTATCTATCAACTGTTCCTGGTGATATGCCAACGCCATTGTATTTCTGGTTTTACTTTTTAACACACTCTTTCCCGCTCCCTTCTTTCAGAGAGAAAAACACTCAGTCTAAACAACAATCACGTGCGTTTGACCAAGTCCCTCTGGTCCCCACAACCAGAACCTTACAACTCTGTGATCCCACTTCTGACACCACTGTAAGATTTGGATCACAGGTCACACACAGATTACCCAAAGGTTCTTAGGAGTTGTAAGGCTTTTTATTAAAGAGCTACAGTTTAAAGCATAATCAGATATTGCTACATGTGATTGAAATAGATACAGTAGACACACAACCCGTGACAGATGAGGGCGATCTACGGCCCTAGAATGGAACGAAACAACCGGACAGACGGGGAGGCAGTACGGTGGTCTCGGATTGGGTGGATTCCTGCAGTCTGCGGTCACTTCCGTTGGGTCATCCCTCGAGCTGTTGGAGGTGTTAGGCCGCAGCCACCTTGGGGAAGCCTTCGCCCCTAACTGCCTGATTTCCTCTCTCGGTCGTCTACTTTTATAGTTATTGCGGTGGGCTGGTGATTACCTGGTGTCAATCATTTGTTCCCCATCCCATTGTCCAATTACAAGGGAGAGATTACCTATGACAGCCCCCTCCTAGTCTCATGAGGTCATTTTCCTCCTTATCTCTGTTCTAAAGGTCTTGTTGGCCTCTTGTAGACAGCTTATTTATCCTCCAGCTCCTTGCTGCATCTCGTATCAGGCCTAGTTATGCCCACTCGAAGGCCTGTTTTTGTGTTCGGACCTCGTAATTCAGCTCTCTGTACAGCTATTTTTCTGACATGACTGGAATCTTTCTGTGTCATCAACTTAGGCAAACTGCTGATCGAGGGAACCCGTAACAGACTATTATTTCTTTCAATCCATGATTTCTTACAAGTGTCTGGGAGGGTGAGACGGGGTCAGGAGGGGAGTGAGATTAGTCTGACCGGGTTGAACAGGGTCTGGAAGGGTGAGACGGGGTCAGGAGGGGAGTGAGATTAGTCTGACAGGGTTGAACAGTGTCTGGGAGGGTGAGTCGGGGTCAGGAGGGGGAGTGAGATTAGTCTGACAGGGTTTAACAGTGTCTGGGAGGGTGAGACGGGGTCAGGAGGGGAGTGAGATTAGTCTGACAGGGTTTAACAGTGTCTGGGAGGGTGAGACGGGGTCAGGAGGGGAGTGAGATTAGTCTGACAGGGTTTAACAGTGTCTGGGAGGGTGAGACGGGATCAGGAGAGGAGTGAGATTAGTCTGACAGGGTTTAACAGTATCTGGGAGGGTGAGACGGGGTCAGGAGGGGGAGTGAGATTAGTCTGACAGGGTTTAACAGTGTCTGGGAGGGTGAGACGGGGTCAGGAGGGGAGTGAGATTAGTCTGACAGGGTTTAACAGTGTCTGGGAGGATGAGATGGGGTCAGGAGGGGAGTGAGATTAGTCTGACAGGGTTTAACAGTGTCTGGGAGGATGAGATGGGGTCAGGAGGGGATTGAGATTAGTCTGACAGGGTTTAACAGTGTCTGGGAGGATGAGATGGGGTCAGGAGGGGAGTGAGATCAGCCTGACAGGGTTTAACAGTGTCTGGGAGGGTGAGACGGGGTCAGGAGCGGAGTGAGATTAGTCTGACAGGGTTTAACAGTATCTGGGAGAGTGAGATGGGGTCAGGAGGGGAGTGAGATTAGTCTGACAGGGTTTAACAGTGTCTGGGAGGGTGAGATGGGGTCAGGAGGGGAGTGAGATTAGTCTGACAGGGTTTAACAGTGTCTGGGAGGGTGAGACGGGGTCAGGATCAAGGGATAATTACTAGCCCTAGCCCATTTGTGGCTACCCCGGATCAGGCATATTTCTCAGATGTTCACTTTCAACTATAGTTTGGGTTAGCTGCATCCGAAAGACGCTTAATTGGGTGTAAAGGTCCGGACTATCTCTCCCTAAAGGAAAGGAACAACTCGAGAATGTTACCGTCCTCCAGATAGCACTTTTAATAAGTTTAGCTAGACTGTAACGTTCCGGATATTATGAGGGTCCGGAAAACTCCCCCAGAATTCTGCAACTCCTCACCAAAGAGTGTACAGAGATTGAGTATGCGAGTTTTTGATGCAGAAGTCTTGTGAGACAATTCTAAAAATATATAGATTTATTAAAGAACCGGCATGCAATTTACAGTTGGTGAATCAATCGCAACATGAACAGTTCCAAAAAGAGAAAACATACGATCATTTTAACAGAGAATCTTACTTTCAAATCTTAACTTCGCTACAGTATTACAGTTCTTAAAGTGTTCCACAGAATATCCACCAATATCAAATACCTTTGATCCCCGAGGTACAAAGAGCTGAAGCCGAGAATCGCTTTGCCTGATTAAAGCGAGTCTGTTATCCCATTTGAGAGTTCAATATTTATATCCTTTTCCAGTGGTATTTCCTTTAAAGTTTTCTGCTGATGCAAGCTAATTATCTCTAGTCATTTTTCTGCCAACCTCTGCAACTCTTACAGCCACCTCAGCCAGAATCATGTCTCATCTCTAGGTGTTCTAAGTTTACCATATAAAAACAGTGTGACAGCAGGTGTTCCTTACTTTATGTCATCTTTACGAGGGCAGATGTTCCTTATCTTATGTGCTTCTTTACAAAGTGTAAATTAGAACACCTTATCCAGGGTGAACCATTGTTTCGTTCCCGAAAGTTCAGCCTGTCGGAGCCCTTCACCTTCTGTTTCAATAAGGTTATTTATTCAGGGTCAACATCTATCTGATCTCAATAGCCAGAATGCTTTCACAGCTATTTCATAGTTAGGTTTCTAAATTTCCAAACCCAGTTTGTCATGTTTTAATAAGGCCAGAATTCTTTCATAAGATAGTGTATTTTTCTGAATAGGTTATATGGCTTATTCCTTCACACCCACCTCTTGACTAAAAAATGAGCTCGAACATCAGTGCAGAGTTTGGTCAATGTTACAAATAAGGTTGCAATAGTACATTAATTTCACGAGATTCACAAGAGCCCAATCATGTGCTACATGAAAATTCCTTTAAGTCATCCCAGGACTATGTTTTACCTTATTTTAAATTGAACACAAATGAAAAGAATGATAGGAACATTGTCATGCAATTAGCGAAACAACATGTACTTAGAATGTCCAATTGACAGATGTATGTTCCGTAGAGCTGAGTTATTCATACGAGTTAAGGAGACGTCATTTGGAGCTGGCTGAAGCTTGACACAATGTTCCATTGATCCAGCGTGAGGACAGATTCTTGTTTTCGTAAAGGCCTTGCCAGAATCTCAGATGATTCCTTCTCCATCCACAGTGTTTCCTCCTTCGTTGAAGTAACTTGTTGGTCTTTACTTGTTTTGGTTGTGGCTTTTTGCGAATCCAATTTCTGAGGCGTTGCCAAGCATCATGTGGAGGAGTCGGCGACACTGTCTGGCTGACTGTCGTCAGTAGTTCCATCGCATCCATTTGCTGTGTCGTGCTCCAAGCTGGGTCTTGGAAGACAGTGTACGACAGCACCTTGTATTGTTCCTCCCTTCCGGTATCCAGCAGGACATCTTTTGAGATTGTCTATGGAGACAGTTTTAAGAATATGTTTGCCATTCGGCTGATTAATATGTATTTTAACAGTTCTTTCATTAATAACGGAACGTATTTGAACAGGTTTTTTCCACTTATGTCTTAAACCAGGTTTTTGCTCGAACTTCTTTTCCTGTACCCATTCTCCTGCTAGGGGTTGCCATGCTTTGTTTGTCAATTTTTTCTGCCTATTTGTCTCCCTTATCCTCTGATCAATTTAATGTATCTCCTCTGTTTCTTTTTTTAAATCTAACTGTCACTGTCGGGTAAAGGAATCAGAGAGTGCAGAGGCATTAAAAGAACTATGGGTAAGCGGTGTATGCATCTCAACCCCATACATCAGATAATATGGAGTTTTAGGGGACACTGTCCCTGATGCAGATGCGGGCACATTATTGAGTGATAGCTGTACCTCCGGAATGACGGTGTTCCACTTATTTCCCCTGATTCTCAACAGTTTGACCAATAGCTTTTTTACTTCCTGGTTTTTACGTTCCACCAGCCCCGCTGATTGTGGATGACGTGGCGTGCTGTGCTCTAACCCAATCCCCCATTGCTCGCAGTAGTCTTTGAAGACCTTGGAGACAAAGGCTCCGCCTTGATCGGAGTGTAAGATTTTGGGTGCACCAGCTACAGTAATTATGTCATTGGCGAGTGTGTTTTCCGAAACAGTTTTTGTGGGGACCAGCCAGCAGAAGGAAGTGCATCCATCTACACAAATGAGAACATGTCTGTATCCCAAAGATGGGGGAAGTGGTCCAATGAAGTCAATAATGAATTTTCCCATTGGTTCATCAGCTTTCACACAAGCCAATGGTGGTGGCTTAATTAGTGATGACTCATTGGTTAAATAGCATGGCTCACAATTTGCCACGTATGTTTTACAGGCCTTAAGCATGCCTGGCCACCAATATAAGAGAGTCAATTTACAGAATGTTGTTCTGGCACCACAATGTGCTTGACCTATGCCCTCGTGAGCTCCTTTTACAAGCTATTCTCGTTTGTGTCTCGGGGGTACCTCTCGGTTTCCCTTGAGCACAATACCAGTAGGGGTTTCTGAGTAAAAGTACTTTGATGGATATCCTGGTGGATTCTCTTTTGTTGGCTCTAATAGCTGAATCAGTTCCTCATCCTGATTAGCTGCCCGTTCTGCCCTAGTAATAACACTAATATTGGCAGGCCCCTCTCGAGGGGGTGTCATGCAGACTGAACATTTCGCTTGTTCGTCTGCAAGACTGTTTCCTTTTGAGTGTACTGTCCCAGTGGTATGCCCGTTTACATGAATCACCTGACAATTCTGTTTCTCCATCCTCGAACGGAGAATGTCTTCCCACAATGACTTATGTTTTATGGGTTTAGCCTTATGGTTGGTAAAGTTTGTTTGTTCCCAGAAAACTAGATCTTGGTATAACAACAGCAAACGCTGGAAAAACTCAGCAGGCCAGGTAGCATCCGTGGAGAGAGAAACAGAGTTAACGTTTCAGGTCGAAGACCTTTCGTCAGAACTGGAAAAAAGCAGGAAATGAAATAGATTTAAAGCAAGTATAAAGCTGGGAAAAGGGGGAGGGGATGAAAGAACAAAGGGGAAGGTCAGTGGTGGGATAGAAAGCAGGAGAGATTAAGAGACATTGAGAGACATTAAGAGATAATCAAGGTAAGTGGAGGTGTTAATGTGACAGGTTGAGGCGAGATGAAGTGTGAGATGCGCTGGCAGAATGAAGGACAGCTGCCAGCTTATGGGAGGGGGGAAAAAAGGCCAAACAAAAGGGTGGATGAAAAAAAATATATAAATGTGATAGGGGCCAAGGTTATGATCTGAAATTGTTGAACTCAATGTTGAGTCCAGAGGGCTGTAGGGTGCCTAAACGAAAGATGAGGTGCTGTTCCTCGAGCCTACGCTGAGCTTCCGTGGAACAATGCAAGAAGCCGAGGACGGTGAGGTCAGAGTGGGAGTGGAGCGGAGAATTAAAGTGACAGTCCACCGGGAGCTCGGGGTCCCCCTTACGGACTGAACGGAGGTGTTCCGCAAAGCGGTCACCCAATCTGCGTTTGGTCTCCCCAATCTTGGTTATCTTGGTTATATCCTCTTTTACAATAGTCACTATCTGTACAGATTAATGTGGGTTTAAGAGGGTCTGCCTTTTCTAAAGCATACGGCTTCAGGATATTGCGCTGTTTTATGGCCAAGGGGTATGGACAGTAATTCTTCTGGATAAAAAGAATAGGAATCTCAAAAAGTCCCTGCTACTATCCCCATCCCAGCTGAGGATTGTTGGGATGTCCCTTTTTTAATCGTCATTGACGATCCCTCATAGTAAATGACTTGTTGGTAGCAATCGTTTGAATTTCCTAATAAAAAGACTTGGCCAATTCCGACAGGGTTTGCCATTTCGTCAGGACCTAACCTCGGTTAGGATTTAATATGAACTTTATAAGAAATTTCTAGACCTGAATGGTATATTGAGGGAGTTCTGATTTAAGTTCTACAAGGCCTGATCAGGGACTTCTTGGGGGAAAAATTCAGTTGGTTGCGCCTCCCGTTAGTGCCTTAAGAGGGCACTAATGGGGCGCAAAGCAACTAGTGCCCGGGCGCGGCGATGTTTGCGCCGCTCGCGAAATTAACTAGACATTTTGCGGCGGCGCTAAACAGTACCGCCACGATCTCCTGCGCCGGCAGATCGTGACGTCAGTCGAGTGCGCAACGCCCCGGTAGTGCCACGGAGCGGATATTGAGTGGCGCCCCCTGCCTTACCGCCTGCCGCTAGCAACGACAGGTTGAGGGAAGCGTTTTGCAGTCAGGAAGGGACTGGGGAGCGCTATTTAAAGGCGACCGCTTCCTGCCTTTTTTTGTTGGCGACATTTTTGAACCACGCATTCGGAGAGAGAGAGAGTTCTGGAGAGATTCAACGCTGTGTGAAGGAGTTTTGGGTACTGTGCAGTACTTTGCAGGTTCATTTTGATTTGCCCTTCCTTGTATCGATTTAGAAGTCACTGTGGGGGCTGCACTCTGAGCTCTTTCCCTGGGCCTCCCCATTGCTCTTTCCAGCAGATTTGATGTACAGGTTTCTCCAGGCCGAGATTCAAGGCTGCAATGAGCAGGATGTGGATGGAAAGCAAGATCAACCCTCCCCTTTAAGAACTGGCCGGGGCCATTTTGTGTGTGTTCCATTGCTGACTGACATCACATGAGCTTCGCCAGCGCGCTGAGTTAGCGCCTCGCTCCTCGGCCTTTGCGCCTTAAGACAGAGGTGTAGCGCCTGATTTAGCGCTCCAATCACCTCCAGGGGCGATAAAAGTCAAGTTTGCAGTCGGAGGGCGATAATTAGCGCCAGGCGCTAATCTTTGCGCCGGGCTGATAATTGCACCCCAAACGGGGCGATACTGAATTTCCCCCCCGTTGTCTCTAGAGACTTAAATCTGGGTCTTAGTACCACTGTCAGTAAAACACTCCTTCTATACTTAACAATATACGAGATGGATATAGATATAAATATAAGTAGATGGTTCTGTATCAACTCATTAACACACACGTTGGTCGCCAACTGAAGGGATAATTACTAGTCCTAGCCCCTTTAGGGCTGCCCCGGATCAGGCGTATTTCTCAGACGTTCACTTTCAACTAAAGTTTGAGGTAGCCGAATCCTAAAGACGCTTAATTGGGTCTAAAGGTCTGGTCTATCTCTCCCTGAAGGAAAGTAACAACCCGAGAATGTTACCGTCCTCCAGATAGCACTTTTAATAAGTTTTGCTAGACTGTAACGTTCCGGCCATTATGAGGGTCCGGAAAACTCCCCCAGAATTCTGCAACTCCTCACCAAAGAGTGTACAGAGATTGAGTTTGCGAGTTTTTGATACAGAAGTCTTATGTGAGACAATTCTAAAAATATATAGATTTATTAAAGAACCGGCATGCAGTTTACAGTTGGTGAATCAATCGCAACATTTACAGTTCCAAAAAGAGAAAACATACGATCTTTTTAACAGAGAATTTTACTTTCAAATCTGAACTTCGCTACAGTATTACAGTTCTTAAAGTGTTCTACAGGATATCCACCAATATCAAATACCTTTGATCCCCGAGGTAAAAAGAGTTTGAGAATACAGAGCCGCCTCTGAAGCCAAGAATCGCTTTGCCCAATTAAAGTAAGTCTGTTATCCCATTTGAGAGTTCAATATTTATACCCTTATCCAGTGGTATTTCCTTTAAGGTTTTCTGCTGATGCAAGCTAATTATCTCTAGTCATTTTTCTGTCACTTTTACAGCCACCTCAGCCAGAATCATGTCTCATCTCCAGGTGTTCTAAGTTTACCATATAAAAACAGTGTGAGGGCAGGTGTTCCTTACTTTATGTCATCTTGACGAGGGCAGATGTTTCTTACCTTATGTGCTTCTTTACGAAGTGTAAATTAGAACACCTTATCCAGGGTGAACCATTGTTTCGTTCCCAAAAGATCAGCCTGTCGGAGCCCTTCACCTTCTGTTTCAATAATGTTATTTATTCAGGGTCAACATCTATCTTTACTCAATAGCCAGAACGCTTTCACAGCTATTTCATAGTTAGGTTTCTACATTTCCAAACCCAGCTTGTCATGTTTTAATAAGGCCAGAATTCTTTCATAAGGTAGTGTATTTTTCTGACTAGGTTATATGGCTTATTCCTTCACAAGGAGGGGAGTGAGATTAGTCTGACAGGGTTTAACAGTGTCTGGGAGGGTGAGACAGGATCAGGAGGGGAGTGAGATTAGTCTGACAGGGTTTAACAGTGTCTGGGAGGGTGAGACAGGATCAGGAGGGGAGTGAGATTAGTCTGACAGGGTTTAACAGTGTCTGGGAGGGTGAGACGGGGTCAGGAGGGGAGTGAGATTAGTCTGACAGGGTTTAACAGTGTCTGGGAGGGTGAGACAGGATCAGGAGGGGAGTGAGATTAGTCTGACAGGGTTTAACAGTGTCTGGGAGGGTGAGACGGCGTCGGTGAGGATGTGAGTGTGTGTGGCGGGTTTGATGCTTGACATTATGCCTGGTCTGTGCTCCCAGTACTGGAGATTCCCCACACTCACTCTGTCCCTCAGTTCTACATTCCTCTCTCTCACTCTCTCCTCTCAGTGCCCTGTGCTCCCAGTACTGGAGATTCCCCACACTCACTCTGTCCCTCAGTTCTACATTCCTCTCTCTCACTCTCCCCTCTCAGTGCCCTGTGCTCCCAGTACTGGAGATTCCCCACACTCACTCTGTCCCTCAGTTCTACATTCCTCTCTCTCACTCTCTCCTCTCAGTGCCCTGTGCTCCCAGTACTGGAGATTCCCCACACTCACTCTGTCCCTGAGTTCTACATTTCCCGTCTCTCTGATTCTTACCTCTCCGTTGTTTTATCCAGATGAATATTCCGAATATCCCGATTATAACCAGTGCCGCAACTAATGCCATTATAATTCCAGGATGGGAGCATGCACCACTGTTTTTCGGTATTTCTGAAACACATTTGAATAATATCAGGATAGTCTCTCTGTTCCCGGATCTATTCCCAGTTCTGTGTCGACGGAGGGACAATTTTAACCTCACCCGCCCATCGGGAATCTGAGGGATCGGGTCCAACGCTGGTTTTACTCTCGCCTGATCTCACTCTCCATTGGAGTCAATAAAGAGTCTCATTGATGGTGGTGTTGGACCAGCGTTGCCCCGATCTCCGGGGTTACCTGCCCGGCGAGCTCGGTTCAATTTACCCCCCATGTCTCTGTGTCCTGTCCTGGGTCCATCCCCAGGGTCACATTGTACGCCCCAGGAGTCAGCATCATTGACGGATTTCGCATCAAACTTCAAAGGGATGGGGAATAAATTGACTGCAGCAAACTGGGCTGAGCTGGTAATGAGTAAAGCTACAGATAAACAGTGGGAACGCTTCAAAAAAGTACCGGGTACAATCCAACACCAGGACTTTCCCCGACAACGCAAAGACTCCACTTCTGTAGTTAGGCAACCATGGTCGACAAATGAAAGAAGTGAGAGTATCCAGGTAAAGGGAAAGGCTGACACAGTGACCAGAGATTGAGATACAGAGCACTTAGACAAGTATCGGCTGAACAGAGAGTCAGCATGGATTTGTGAAGGGTAGGTCCTGTCTGACTAATCTAATTGAATTTTATGAGGAGGTCACTAACATGGTGGATAAGGGAGTGTCGGTGGATGTTGTGTATATGGACTACCAGAAGGCATTTGATAAGGTTCCTCACATGAGATTATTAGCAGAAATAAAAGCTTACAGAATTGGAGCTAATCTTGTGACATGGGTTGAAAATTGGCTGGGAGGAAGGAGGCAGAGAATCGGGATAAAGGGAATGTGCTCCGATTGGCAGGATGTTCCGAGTGGTGTTCCCCAGGGATCTGTACTGAGGCCTCAGCTTTTCACCATATATATCAATGACTTGGATGAAGGAACAGGGAGTTGTATATCCAAGTTTGCAGATGGCACTAAGTTAGGAGGCACAGTAAAGGGACATTGACAGATTAAATGACTCAACCGCATCTGCCACAGTTTTGCCCAAGGTGGGGAAGTGTGAGATCATCCATGCGAGATCTGAGAAAGACAGATTGGAATATTGTCTCAATGGTGACAGACCAGGAGCTGTAAAGGAGCAAAGAGATTTGGGTGTCCATGTCCACAAATCACTAAAAGCTCGTGCCAGGGTTAAATAAAGCAATCAAAAAGGCTAACAGAATGTTGGCCTTTATCTCAAGAGGGTGAGAATAGAAAGTGGGGAAATTATGCTTCAGTTGTACAGACCCTTGGTCAGACTCCATCTGGCGTATTACATTCAGTTCTTGGCACCAAACCTCACGTAAGATATATTGGCCTTGGAGTGGGTACAGAGCAGATTCACCAGAATGATACCAGCTCAGAGGGTTAAATTTTGAGGACAAAGTTGGCTTGTATTGCGCTGAGCGTAGAAGGGTGAAGGGTGATCACATTGAGGTGTTTAAAATGATAAAGGGATTCGATAGGGTAGATACAGAGAAACTATTTTCACTGGTGGTGAATCCGGAACAAAAGAGCATAATCTTAAAATTGGAGCCAGGACAGTTAGAGTGAAATCAGAAAGCACTTCTTCACACAAAGGGCAGTGGAAATCTGGAACTCTCTCCCCCAAAAGTCTGTGGGTTCAATTGAAATTTTTATGACTGAGATCGAGTGATTTTTGTTGGGTTAGGGAATCAAGGGATGTAGAGCAATGGTGGCTAAATGGAGTTGAGGTACTGATCAGTCATGATCTCATTGAATGGTGGAACAGACTCAAGGGGCCGAATGTCCTACTCCTGTTCCTATGTTCCATACATGCTCACAGAGACACGCACACATCCAGTGCAGTTCCTTACCCCACCGATAGACCTTTGCCTCTGCCAGGCTGCTGTGTTCAATTTGACAGGAGTATTGATCCTCATCCCCAGCATTCACTTCAATCTCTTTCTTGATCTGATGGGTCCCATTGTGGTTCGGTCGAACCCCCGAGGAGTGGCTCTCAGACATTGGCTCTCCATTCCTTAGCCAGGTCACCTCGATGTCTACAGGGTAAAATCCAGTAACCAGGCAGGAGAGAGTAGGCAGTTTGTACTGACTATTGGGGTCACTTCTGGAGATGAACACTTCGGGCTGAACTGAAAGGGGAAAGGGAGAAAACACAAACAGCAGACTGACACCGAATGGAATGGGAGAACGGTTTCATAGATCTGTGAAGTTAGATCAGAACATGGGAAAAAACTGAAATCAATACCTTTCCTTTCAAAATATTCCTTTCCAGCTCGCAAATATAAATGTAAATACTCAACAAATCCTTCTTCCAGATGTGTTTTCCAATACTTGTTCCAGGATTCATCCGAATTCCATTTTTCCTTAGTCTTCACTGCATAGTGATTGGATGCGACCCATCTCATTCTGTCTGGCTCTAAACTAAGATAGTCCTTTCCGTCATATCCAACACGCATCGATCTCTTAACGGAGCCGTCGTCAGTTATTTCAGCAATTGAAATCCATTGAAAAATGTGAACTCCTGTCAGTGACCAAACAGGGATCAATAATCAATAATCAATAGTTCATAGAAAATCACAAATCAGTCTGATCAGAGGGGAAAGGGGCTGCAGAATCAGATAGAAATGGGGGGTTAGAGTCACAGTCTGATCAGAGGGGAAAGGGACTGTAGTATCAGGGGGAAATGGGGGGTTAGAGTCACAGTCTGATCAGTGGGGAAAGGGACTGCAGAATCAGGTTTAATATCAGAAGGATTTCCCAGTGGAAGGTGATTCTTGGACTTTTAGCGGCGAGTTCACAGACCAGCCTGAACCGTCCTGTTAATGGGCAGTGTTTGAACTGAATGATTATTGGGAATTGGGCAGACATCCATTATGGTACCCAACCACGAGAGTTGAATCCCTCGAGTGTATGCAAAGGGGTTAATTCCCAGCACGGAAACGAAAGGGGTTACTTCACGGATTGTCCCACGGATCAGTGTTGGGAGATGGGCTGAGTGGAGTGTCCCAGGGATCAGTGCTGGGAGATGGGCTGAGTGGAGTGTCCCAGGGATCAGTGTCGGAGATGGACTGAGTGGAGTGTCCCAGGGGTCAGTGCTGGGGACTGAGTGGAGTGTCCCAGGGATCAGTGCTGGGAGATGGGCTGAGTGGAGTGTCCCAGGGATCAGTGCTGGGAGATGGGCTGAGTGGAGTGTCCCAGGGATCAGTGCTGGGAGATGGGCTGAGTGGAGTGTCCCAGGGATCAGTGCTGGGAGATGGACTGAGTGGAGTGTCCCAGGGATCAGTGCTGGGAGATGGGCTGAGTGGAGTGTCCCAAGGATCAGTGCTGGGAGATGGGCTGAGTGGAGTGTACAAGGGGTCAGTGCTGGGAGCTGGGCTGAGTGGAGTGTCCCAAGGATCTGTGCTGGGAACTGGGCTGAGTGGAGTGTCCCAGGGGTCAGTGCTGGGAGATGGACTGAGTGGAGTGTCCCAGGGATCAGTGCTGGGAGATGGGCTGAGTGGAGTGTCCCAGGGATCAGTGGTGGGAGATGGGCTGAGTGGAGTGTCCCAGGGATCAGTACTGGGAGATGGACTGAGTGGAGTGTCCCAGGGGTCAGTGCTGGGAGATGGACTGAGTGGAGTGTCCCAGGGGTCAGTGCTGGGAGATGGACTGAGTGGAGTGTCCCAGGGGGTCAATGCTGGGGACTGAGTGGAGTGTCCCAGGGATCAGTGCTGGGAGATGGACTGAGTGGAGTGTCCCAGGGATCAGTGCTGGGAGATGGGCTGAGTGCAGTGTCCCAGGGATCAGTGCTGGGAGATGGACAGAGTGGAATGTCCAAAGGATCAGTGCTGGGAGATGGGCTGAGTGGAGTGTCCCAGGGATCAGTGCTGGGGACTGAGTGGAGTGTCCGAGGGATCAGTGCTGGGAGATGGGCTGAGTGGAGTGTCCCAGGGATCAGTGCTGGGAGATGGGCTGAGTGGAGTGTCCCAGGGATCAGTGCTGGGAGATGGGCTGAGTGCAGTGTCCCAGGGATCAGTGCTGGGGACTGAGTGGAGTGTCCAAGGGATCAGTGCTGGGAGATGGGCTGAGTGGAGTGTCCCAGGGATCAGTGCTGGGAGATGGGCTGAGTGGAGTGTCCCAGGGATCAGTGCTGGGAGATGGGCTGAGTGGAGTGTCCCAGGGTTCAGTGCTGGGAGATAGGCTGAGTGGAGTGTCCCAGGGATCAGTGCTGGGAGATGGACTGAGTGGAGTGTCCCAGGGGTCAGTGCTGGGAGATGGACTGAGTGGAGTGTCCCAGGGATCAGTGCTGGGAGATGGGCTGAGTGGAGTGTCCCAGGGGTCAGTGCTGGGAGATGGGCTGAGTGGAGTGTCCCAGGGTCAGTGCTGGGAGATGGGCTGAGTGGAGTGTCCCAGGGTTCAGTGCTATGGACTGAGTGGAGTGTCCCAAATATCAGTGCTATGGACTGAGTGGAGTTTCCCAGGGATCAGTGCTATGGACTGAGTGGAGTGTCCCAGGGATCAGTGCTATGGACTGAGTGGAGTTTCCCAGGGATCAGTGCTATGGACTGAGTGGAGTTTCCCAGGGATCAGTGCTGGGAGATGAACTGAGTGGAGTGTCCCAGGGGTCAGTGCTGTGAGATGAACTGCGTGGAGTGTCCCAGGGGTCAGTGATGTGAGATGAACTGAGTGGAGTGTCCCAGGGATCAGTGCTGGGAGATGGGCTGAGTGGAGTGTCCCAGGGATCAGTGCTGGGAGATGGGCGGAGTGGAGTGTCCCAGGGATCAGTGCTGGGAGATGGGCTGAGTGGAGTGTCCCAGGGATCAGTGCTGGGAGATGGGCGGAGTGGAGTGTCCCAGGGGTCAGTGCTGGGAGATGGGCTGAGTGGAGTGTCCCAGGGATCAGTGCAGGGGAATGAGTGAAGTGTCCCAGGGATCAGTGCTGGGAGATGGGCTGAGTGGAGTGTCCCAGGGATCAGTGCTGGGAGATGGGCTGAGTGGAGTGTCCCAGGGATCAGTGCTGGGGACTGAGTGGATTGTCCCAGGGGTCAGTGCTGAGAAATGGGCTGAGTGGAGTGTCCCAGGGATCAGTGCTGGGAGATGGGCTGAGTGGAGTGTCCCAGGAATCAGTGCTGGGAGATGGGCTGAGTGGAGTGTCCCAGGGGTCAGTGCTGGGAGATGGGCTAAGTGGAGTGTCCCAGGAATCAGTGTTGGGAGATGGGCTGAGTGGAGTGTCCCAGGGATCAGTGCTGGGAGATGGGCTGAGTGGAGTGTCCCAGGGATCAGTGCTGGGAGATGGGCGGAGTGGATTGTCCCAGGGATCAGTGCTGAGAGATGGACTGAGTGGAGTGTCCCAGGGATCAGTGCTGGGAGATGGGCTGAGTGGAGTGTCCCAGGGATCAGTGCTGGGAGATGGACTGAGTGGAGTGTCCCAGGGATCAGTGCTCGAGATGGACAGAGTGGATTGTCCCACGGATCAGTGCTGGGAGATGGGCTGAGTGGAGTGTCCCAGGGATCAGTGCTGGGGACTGAGTGGAGTGTCCCGGGGATCAGTGCTGGGGGCTGAGTGGAGTGTCCCAGGGGTCAGTGCTGGGAGATGGGCTGAGTGGAGTGTCCCAGGGATCAGTGCTGGGAGATGGGCTGAGTGGAGTGTCCCAGGGATCAGTGCTGGGAGATGGACTGAGTGGAGTTTCCCAGGGATCAGTGCTATGGACTGAGTGGAGTGTCCCAGGGATCAGTGCTATGGACTGAGTGGAGTTTCCCAGGGATCAGTGCTATGGACTGTGTGGAGTTTCCCAGGGATCAGTGCTGGGAGATGAACTGAGTGGAGTGTCCCAGGGGTCAGTGCTGTGAGATGAACTGCGTGGAGTGTCCCAGGGGTCAGTGCTGTGAGATGAACTGAGTGGAGTGTCCCAGGGATCAGTGCTGGGAGATGGGCTGAATGGAGTGTCCCAGGGGTCAGTGCTGTGAGATGAACTGCGTGGAGTGTCCCAGGGATCAGTGCTGGGAGATGAACTGAGTGGAGTGTCCCAGGGATCAGTGCTGGGAGATGGGCTGAATGGAGTGTCCCAGGGGTCAGTGCTGGGAGATGGGCTGAGTGGAGTGGCCCAGGGATCAGTGCTGGGAGATGGGCGGAGTGGAGTGTCCCAGGGATCAGTGCTGGGAGATGGGCTGAGTGGAGTGTCCCAGGGATCAGTGCTGGGAGATGGGCGGAGTGGAGTGTCCCAGGGGTCAGTGCTGGGAGATGGGCTGAGTGGAGTGTCCCAGGGATCAGTGCTGGGGACTGAGTGGATTGTCCCAGGGGTCAGTGCTGAGAAATGGGCTGAGTGGAGTGTCCCAGGGATCAGTGCTGGGGGATAGGCTGAGTGGAGTGTCCCAGGGATCAGTGCTGGGGGATGGGCTGAGTGGAGTGTCCCAGGGATCAGTGCTGGGAGATGGGCTGAGTGGAGTGTCCCAGGGTTCAGTGCTATGGACTGAGTGGAGTGTCCCAAATATCAGTGCTATGGACTGAGTGGAGTGTCCCAGGGATCAGTGCTATGGACTGAGTGGAGTTTCCCAGGGATCAGTGCTGGGAGATGAACTGAGTGGAGTTTCCCAGGGATCAGTGCTGGGAGATGAACTGAGTGGAGTGTCCCAGGGGTCAGTGCTGTGAGATGAACTGCGTGGAGTGTCCCAGGGGTCAGTGCTGTGAGATGAACTGAGTGGAGTGTCCCAGGGATCAGTGCTGTGAGATGAACTGAGTGGAGTGTCCCAGGGATCAGTGCTGGGAGATGAACTGAGTGGAGTGTCCCAGGGATCAGTGCTGGGAGATGGGCTGAATGGAGTGTCCCAGGGGTCACTGCTGGGAGATGGGCTGAGTGGAGTGTCCCAGGGATCAGTGCTGGGAGATGGGCTGAGTGGAGTGTCCCAGGGATCAGTGCAGGGGAATGAGTGGAGTGTCCCAGGGATCAGTGCTGGGAGATGGGCGGAGTGGAGTGTCCCAGGGGTCAGTGCTGGGAGATGGGCTGAGTGGAGTGTCCCAGGGATCAGTGCTGGGGACTGAGTGGATTGTCCCAGGGGTCAGTGCTGAGAAATGGGCTGAGTGGAGTGTCCTAGGGGTCAGTGCTGGGAGATGGACTGAGTGGAGTGTCCCAGGGATCAGTGCTGGGAGATGGGCTGAGTGGAGTGTCCCAGGGATCAGTGCTGGGAGCTGGGCTGAGTGGAGTGTCCCAGGGATCAGTGCTGGGAGATGGGCTGAGTGGAGTGTCCCAGGGATCAGTGCTGGGAGATGGGTTGATTGGAGTGTCCCAGGGATCAGTGCTGGGAGATGGGCTGAGTGGAGTGTCCCAGGGATCAGTGCTGGGAGATGGGCTGAGTGGAGTGTCCCAGGGATCAGTGCTGGGACATGGACTGAGTGGAGTGTCCCAGGGGGTCAGTGCTGGGAGATGGACTGAGTGGAGTGTCCCAGGGATCAGTGCTGGGAGATGGACTGAGTGGAGTGTCCCAGGGATCAGTGCTGGGAGATGGGTTGATTGGAGTGTCCCAGGGATCAGTGCTGGGAGATGGGCTCAGTGGAGTGTCCCAGGGATCAGTGCTGGGAGATGGGCTGAGTGGAGTGTCCCAGGGATCAGTGCTGGGAGATGGGCTGAGTGGAGTGTCCCAGGGATCAGTGCTGGGAGATGGGCTGAGTGGAGTGTCCCAGGGATCAGTGCTGGGAGATGGACTGAGTGGAGTGTCCCAGGGATCAGTGCTGGGAGATGGGCTGAGTGGAGTGTCCCAGGGGTCAGTGCTGGGGCCTGAGTGGAATGTCCCAGGGAGCAGTGCTGGGAGATGGGCTGAGTGGAGTGTCTCAGGGATCAGTGCTGGGAGATGGGCTGAGTGGATTGTCCCAGGGGTCAGTGCTGGGAGATGGGTTGAGTGGATTGTCCCAGGGATCAGTGCTGGGAGATGGGTTGATTGGAGTGTCCCAGGGATCAGTGCTGGGAGATGAGCTGAGTGGAGTGTCCCAGGGATCAGTGCTGGGAGATGGGCTGAGTGGAGTCTCCCAGCGGTCAGTGCTGGGAGATGGGCTCAGTGGAGTGTCCCAGGGGTTAGTGCTGGGGACTGAGTGAATTGTCCCAGGGATCAGTGCTGGGAGATGGGCTGAGTGGAGTGTCCCAGAGTTCAGTGCTGGGGACTGAGTGGAGTGTCCCAGGGATCAGTGCTGGGAGATCGGTTGATTGGAGTGTCCGAGGGATCAGTGCTGGGAGATGGGCTGAGTGGAGTGTCCCAGGGATCAGTGCTGGGGGATGGGCTGAGTGGAGTGTCCCAGGGATCAGTGCTGGGGACTGAGTGGATTGTCCCAGGGGTCAGTGCTGAGAAATGGGCTGAGTGGAGTGTCCCAGGGATCAGTGCTGGGGGATAGGCTGAGTGGAGTGTCCCAGGGATCAGTGCTGGGGGATGGGCTGAGTGGAGTGTCCCAGGGATCAGTGCTGGGAGATGGGCTGAGTGGAGTGTCCCAGGGTTCAGTGCTATGGACTGAGTGGAGTGTCCCAAATATCAGTGCTATGGACTGAGTGGAGTGTCCCAGGGATCAGTGCTATGGACTGAGTGGAGTTTCCCAGGGATCAGTGCTATGGACTGAGTGGAGTTTCCCAGGGATCAGTGCTGGGAGATGAACTGAGTGGAGTGTCCCAGGGGTCAGTGCTGTGAGATGAACTGCGTGGAGTGTCCCAGGGGTCAGTGCTGTGAGATGAACTGAGTGGAGTGTCCCAGGGATCAGTGCTGTGAGATGAACTGAGTGGAGTGTCCCAGGGATCAGTGCTGGGAGATGAACTGAGTGGAGTGTCCCAGGGATCAGTGCTGGGAGATGGGCTGAATGGAGTGTCCCAGGGGTCAGTGCTGGGAGATGGGCTGAGTGGAGTGTCCCAGGGATCAGTGCTGGGAGATGGACTGAGTGGAGTGTCCCGGGGATCAGTGGTGGGAGATGGGCTGAGTGGAGTGTCCCAGGGGTCAGTGCTGGGAGCTGGGCTGAGTGAAGTGTCCCAAGGATCTGTGCTGGGAACTGGGCTGAGTGGAGTGTCCCAGGGATCAGTGCTGGGAGACGGGCAGAGTGGAGTGTCCCAGGGATCAGTGCTGGGAGATGGACTGAGTGGAGAGTCCCAGGGTCAGTGCTGGGAGATGGGCTTAGTGGAGTGTCCCAGGGATCAGTGCTGGGAGATGGGCTGAGTGGAGTGTCCCAGGGATCAGTGCTGGGAGATGGGCTGAGTGGAGTGTCCCAGGGATCAGTGCTGGGAGATGGACTGAGTGGAGTGTCCCAGGGATCAGTGCTGGGAGATGGGCTGAGTGGAGTGTCCCAGGGATCAGTGCTGGGAGATGGGCTGAGTGGAGTGTCCCAGGGATCAGTGCTGGGAGATGGGCTGAGTGGAGTGTCCCAGGGATCAGTGCTGGGAGATGGGCTGAGTGGAGTGTCCCAGGGATCAGTGCTGGGAGATGGACTGAGTGGAGTGTCCCAGGGATCAGTGCTGGGAGATGGGCTGAGTGGAGTGTCCCAAGGATCAGTGCTGGGAGATGGGCTGAGTGGAGTGTACAAGGGGTCAGTGCTGGGAGCTGGGCTGAGTGGAGTGTCCCAAGGATCTGTGCTGGGAACTGGGCTGAGTGGAGTGTCCCAGGGGTCAGTGCTGGGAGATGGACTGAGTGGAGTGTCCCAGGGATCAGTGCTGGGAGATGGGCTGAGTGGAGTGTCCCAGGGATCAGTGGTGGGAGATGGGCTGAGTGGAGTGTCCCAGGGATCAGTACTGGGAGATGGACTGAGTGGAGTGTCCCAGGGATCAGTGGTGGGAGATGGGCTGAGTGGAGTGTCCCAGGGATCAGTGCTGGGAGATGGGCTGAGTGGAGTGTCCCAGGGGTCAGTGCTGGGAGATGGGCTGAGTGGAGTGTCCCAGGGATCAGTGCTGGGAGATGGGCTGAGTGGAGTGTCGCAGGGAGCAGGGCTGGGAACTGGGTTGAGTGGAGTGTCCCAGGGGTCAGTGCTGGGAACTGGGCTGAGTGGAGTGTCCCAGGGATCAGTGCTGGGGCCTGAGTGGAGTGTCCCAGGGATCAGTGCTGGGAGACGGGTTGAGTGGAGTGTCCCAGGGATCAGTGCTGGGAGACGGGTTGAGTGGAGTGCCCCAGGGGTCAGTGCTGGGAGATGGGCTGAGTGGAGTGTCCCAGGGATCAGTGCTGGGTGATGGACTGAGTGGAGTGTCCCAGGGATCAGTGCTCGGAGCTGGGCTGAGTGGAGTGTCCCAGGAATCAGTGCTGGGAGATGGGCTAATGGAGTGTCCCAGGGATCAGTGCTGGTAGATGGGCTGAGTGGAGTGTCCCAGGGAGCAGGGCTGGGAGATGGGTTGAGTGGAGTGTCCCAGGGATCAGTGCTGGGAGATGGGCTGAGTGGAGTGTCCCAGGGATCAGTGCTGGGAGATCGGTTGATTGGAGTGTCCGAGGGATCAGTGCTGGGGCCTGAGTTGAGTGTCCCAGGGATCAGTGCTGGGAGATGGGCTGAGTGGAGTGTCCCAGCGGTCAGTGCTGCGAGATGGACTGAGTGGAGTGTCCCAGGGGTCAGTGCTGGGAGATGGATTGAGTGGAGTGTCCCAGGGATCAATGCTGGGGGCTGAGTGGAGTGTCCCAGGGGTCAGTGCTGGGAGATGGGCTGAGTGGAGTGTCCCAGGGATCAGTGCTGGGAGATGGGCTGAGTGGAGTGTCCCAGGGATCAGTGCTGGGAGATGGGCTGAGTGGAGTGTCCCGGGGGTCAGTGCTGGGAGATGGGCTGAGTGGAGTGTCCCAGGGATCAGTGCTGGGAGACGGGTTGAGTGGAGTGTCCCAGGGATCAGTGCTGGGAGATGGGCTGAGTGGAGTGTCCCAGGGATCAGTGCTGGGAGATGGGCTGAGTGGAGTGTCCCAGGGATCAGTGCTGGGAGATGGACTGAGTGGAGTGTCCCAGGGATCAGTGCTGGGAGATGGGCTGAGTGGAGTGTCCCAAGGATCAGTGCTGGGAGATGGGCTGAGTGGAGTGTACAAGGGGTCAGTGCTGGGAGCTGGGCTGAGTGGAGTGTCCCAAGGATCTGTGCTGGGAACTGGGCTGAGTGGAGTGTCCCAGGGGTCAGTGCTGGGAGATGGACTGAGTGGAGTGTCCCAGGGATCAGTGCTGGGAGATGGGCTGAGTGGAGTGTCCCAGGGATCAGTGGTGGGAGATGGGCTGAGTGGAGTGTCCCAGGGATCAGTACTGGGAGATGGACTGAGTGGAGTGTCCCAGGGATCAGTGGTGGGAGATGGGCTGAGTGGAGTGTCCCAGGGATCAGTGCTGGGAGATGGGCTGAGTGGAGTGTCCCAGGGGTCAGTGCTGGGAGATGGGCTGAGTGGAGTGTCCCAGGGATCAGTGCTGGGAGATGGGCTGAGTGGAGTGTCGCAGGGAGCAGGGCTGGGAACTGGGTTGAGTGGAGTGTCCCAGGGGTCAGTGCTGGGAGATGGGCTGAGTGGAGTGTCCCAGGGGTCAGTGCTGGGAGATGGTCTGAGTGGAGTGTCCCAGGGATCAGTGCTGGGAGATGGGCAGAGTGGAGTGTCCCAGGGATCAGTGCTGGGGCCTGAGTGGAGTGTCCCAGGGATCAGTGCTGGGAGACGGGTTGAGTGGAGTGCCCCAGGGGTCAGTGCTGGGAGATGGGCTGAGTGGAGTGTCCCAGGGATCAGTGCTGGGTGATGGACTGAGTGGAGTGTCCCAGGGATCAGTGCTCGGAGCTGGGCTGAGTGGAGTGTCCCAGGAATCAGTGCTGGGAGATGGGCTAATGGAGTGTCCCAGGGATCAGTACTGGGAGATGGGCTGAGTGGAGTGTCGCAGGGGTCAGTGCTGGGAGATGGGCTGAGTGGAGTGTCCCAGGGATCAGTGCTGGGAGATGGGCTGAGTGGAGTGTCCCAGGGATCACTGCTGGGAGATGAGCTGAGTGGAGTGTCCCGGGGATCAGTGCTGGGAGATGGGCTGAGTGGAGAGTACAAGGGGTCAGTGCTGGGAGATGGGCTGAGTGGAGTGTCCCAGGGATCAGTGCTGGGAGCTGGGCTGAGTGGAGTGTCCCAAGGATCTGTGCTGGGAACTGGGCTGAGTGGAGTGTCCCAGGCGTCAGTGCTGGGAGATGGACTGAGTGGAGTGTCCCAGGGATCAGTGCTGGGAGATGGGCTGAGTGGAGTGTCCCAGGGATCAGTGGTGGGAGATGGGCTGAGTGGAGTGTCCCAGGGAGCAGGGCTGGGAGATGGGTTGAGTGGAGTGTCCCAGGGGTCAGTGCTGGGAGATGGGCTGAGTGGAGTGTCCCAGGGATCAGTGCTGGGAGATCGGTTGATTGGAGTGTCCGAGGGATCAGTGCTGGGGCCTGAGTTGAGTGTCCCAGGGATCAGTGCTGGGAGATGGGCTGAGTGGAGTGTCCCAGCGGTCAGTGCTGCGAGATGGACTGAGTGGAGTGTCCCAGGGGTCAGTGCTGGGAGATGGATTGAGTGGAGTGTCCCAGGGATCAATGCTGGGGGCTGAGTGGAGTGTCCCAGGGGTCAGTGCTGGGAGATGGGCTGAGTGGAGTGTCCCAGGGATCAGTGCTGGGAGATGGGCTGAGTGGAGTGTCCCAGGGATCAGTGCTGGGAGATGGGCTGAGTGGAGTGTCCCGGGGGTCAGTGCTGGGAGATGGGCTGAGTGGAGTGTCCCAGGGATCAGTGCTGGGAGACGGGTTGAGTGGAGTGTCCCAGGGATCAGTGCTGGGAGATGGGCTGAGTGGAGTGTCCCAGGGATCAGTGCTGGGAGATGGGCTGAGTGGAGTGTCCCAGGGATCAGTGCTGGGAGATGGGCTGAGTGGAGTGTCTCAGGGATCAGTGCTGGGAGATGGGCTGAGTGTCGTGTCCCAGGGATCAGTGCTGGGTGATGGACTGAGTGGAGTGTCCCAGGGATCAATGCTGGGAGATGGGCTGAGTGGAGTGTCCCAGGGGTCAGTGCTGGGAGATGGGCTGAGTGGAGTGTCCCAGGGATCAGTGTTGGGAGATGGGCTGAGTAGAGTGTCCCAGGGATCAGTGCTGGGAGATGGACTGAGTGGAGAGTCCCAGGGGTCAGTGCTGGGAGATGGGCTTAGTGGAGTGTCCCAGGGATCAGTGCTGGGAGATGGGCTGAGTGGAGTGTCCCAGGGATCAATGCTGGGAGATGGGCTGAGTGGAGTGTCCCAGGGATCAGTGCTGGGAGATGGGCTGAGTGGAGTGTCCCAGGGATCAGTGCTGGGAGATGGGCTGAGTGGAGTGTCCCAGGGATCAGTGCTGGGAGATGGGCTGAGTGGAGTGTCCCAGGGGTCAGTGCTGGGAGATGGGCTGAGTGGAGTGTCCCAGGGATCAGTGCTGGGAGATGGGCTGAGTGGAGTGTCGCAGGGAGCAGGGCTGGGAACTGGGTTGAGTGGAGTGTCCCAGGGGTCAGTGCTGGGAGATGGGCTGAGTGGAGTGTCCCAGGGGTCAGTGCTGGGAGATGGTCTGAGTGGAGTGTCCCAGGGGTCAGTGCTGGGAGATGGACTGAGTGGAGTGTCCCAGGGGTCAGTGCTGGGAGATGGGCTGAGTGGATTGTCCCAGGGGTCAGTGCTGGGAGATGGGCTGAGTGGAGTGTCCCAGGGATCAGTGCTGGGAGATGGACTGAGTGGAGTGTCCCAGGGATCAGTGATGGGAGATGGACTGAGTGGAGTGTCCCAGGGATCAGTGCTGGGAGACGGGTTGAGTGGAGTGCCCCAGGGGTCAGTGCTGGGAGATGGGCTGAGTGGAGTGTCCCAGGGATCAGTGCTGGGTGATGGACTGAGTGGAGTGTCCCAGGGATCAGTGCTCGGAGCTGGGCTGAGTGGAGTGTCCCAGGAATCAGTGCTGGGAGATGGGCTAATGGAGTGTCCCAGGGATCAGTACTGGGAGATGGGCTGAGTGGAGTGTCGCAGGGGTCAGTGCTGGGAGATGGGCTGAGTGGAGTGTCCCAGGGATTAGTGCTGGGAGATGGGCTGAGTGGAGTGTCCCAGGGATCAGTGCTGGGAGATGAGCTGAGTGGAGTGTCCCGGGGATCAGTGCTGGGAGATGGGCTGAGTGGAGTGTCCCAGGGATCAGGGCTGGGAGATGGACTGAGTGGAGTGTCCCAGGGGTCAGTGCTGGGGGCTGAGTGGAGTGTCCCAGGGATCAGTGCTCGGAGATGGACTGAGTGGAGTGTCCCAGGGGGTCAGTGCTGGGAGATGGACTGAGTGGAGTGTCCCAGGGATCAGTGATGGGAGATGGACTGAGTGGAGTGTCCCAGGGATCAGTGCTGGGAGATGGGTTGATTGGAGTGTCCCAGGGGTCAGTGCTGGGGCCTGAGTGGAATGTCCCAGGGAGCAGTGCTGGGAGATGGACTGAGTGGAGTGTCCCAGGGATCAGTGCTGGGAGATGGGCTGAGTGGAGTGTCCCAGCGGTCAGTGCTGGGAGATGGACTGAGTGGAGTGTCCCAGGGATCAGTGCTGGGAGATGGGCTCAGTGGAGTGTCCCAGGGATCAGTGCTGGGAGATGGGCTGAGTGGAGTGTCCCAGGGATCAGTGCTGGGAGATGGACTGAGTGGAGTGTCCCAGGGATCAGTGCTGGGAGATGGGCTGAGTGGAGTGTCCCAAGGATCAGTGCTGGGAGATGGGCTGAGTGGAGTGTACAAGGGGTCAGTGCTGGGAGCTGGGCTGAGTGGAGTGTCCCAAGGATCTGTGCTGGGAACTGGGCTGAGTGGAGTGTCCCAGGCGTCAGTGCTGGGAGATGGACTGAGTGGAGTGTCCCAGGGATCAGTGCTGGGAGATGGGCTGAGTGGAGTGTCCCAGGGATCAGTGGTGGGAGATGGGCTGAGTGGAGTGTCCCAGGGATCAGTGCTGGTAGATGGGCTGAGTGGAGTGACCCAGGGAGCAGGGCTGGGAGATGGGTTGAGTGGAGTGTCCCAGGGGTCAGTGCTGGGAGATGGGCTGAGTGGAGTGTCCCAGGGATCAGTGCTGGGAGATCGGTTGATTGGAGTGTCCGAGGGATCAGTGCTGGGGCCTGAGTTGAGTGTCCCAGGGATCAGTGCTGGGAGATGGGCTGAGTGGAGTGTCCCAGCGGTCAGTGCTGCGAGATGGACTGAGTGGAGTGTCCCAGGGGTCAGTGCTGGGAGATGGACTGAGTGGAGTGTCCCAGGGATCAGTGGTGGGACATGGACTGAGTGGAGTGTCCCAGGGGTCAGTGCTGGGAGATGGGCTGAGTGGAATGTCCCAGTGGTCATTGCTGGGAGATGGACTGAGTGGAGTGTCCCAGGGATCAGTGCTGGCAGATGGGCTGAGTGGAGTGTCCCAAGGATCAGTGCTGGCAGATGGGCTGAGTGGAGTGTCCCAGGGATCAGTGCTGGGAGATGGACTGAGTGGAGTGTCCCAGGGGTCAGTGCTGGGAGATGGGCTGAGTGGAGTGTCCCAGGGATCAGTGCTGGGAGATGGGCTGAGTGGAGCGCTAGACATTGACCAGTACACATGGTTAAAAGGTCATTGCTTCAGCAGGAACATCGACGCCTCCTCCCAACACGCATGCTCGTTAGTGTTACGATCTGTTGAATGCTCTCCGCACATTCTCCATCCATGAGTGAGTGCCTCTGTCCCTAATAGTCTTCACTGCCTTAACTCTCTGAGGTATTTATCACAGAGAGTCCCATTCTCCTTTCACACTGCCTCCTGGATTGGCATTGCCCATTCTGCTCTACTGGAGAAGACCGATCTCACCCCCAGATATATGAATATACACCGAGACACAAAAAGAAGCCAGGAATTGCCCAACAAGCTTCCCTTTCCTGGATGGTCTCAACCATCTCACCATATTCTCAACTTGCTCTATCGCAAACCTCTCCTGATCTTCGTCAATGTGGACAGAACTTTGTAAATATCTCGATCAGAACAGGGAGAAGGAACAGAATAACCGTCTGTGTGTCCCTGATTCTTGGTGGCCATACACTATACAGTCCAGTGTTAGAATGCAGTATAACTATGGCTGGGTACCTGTCCGGCACCCATTAAACAGGGCAGGCAGTGGGAGATTCTGCTGATCTTACCGGATGTCTGGTTTGTCCCCTTCATTATCGTATTCAGATTCTCCTTTGCCATGCCTGACCGTGTGTTCCCGAGAACTGTGAGAACATCCCAGCATTCCACATCGCAAGCGTCTGCCATGAACTGCTGCCTGGGGATCATCCGACGGATATCAGTGTCATGATAATTAAGTTGAACTCCCTTCACCATCGCAACATTAGTAACCTCGGGAAAGTCACTGATGCCAAAGATTGCTGTGTACATCACAGTAAGTGAGTTAGTGTCTGTAAAATAAACAATTAAAGGGACAGATTAATAGTCATAGGGGTAAAAATTAGGTCGCGCCCCATTTGGGGCGCAAATATCGTCTGGACGCAAATATTAGCGCCTGGCGCTAATTATCGGCACTGACTGGAAACTTCACTTTTAACGCCCCGGGAGGTGAGTGGAGCGCTAAATCAGGCGCTGCACACCTGTCTTAAGGCGCAAAGGCCGAGCAGTGAGGCGCTAACTCAGAGCGCTGGCGAAGCTCATGTAATGTCAGTCAGCAATGGAACACACACACAATGGCACGGGCCAGTTCTTAAAGGGGATGGTTAATCTTGCTTTCCATCCACATCCTGTTCATTGCAGCCTTGAATCTCGGCCTGGAGAGACTTGCACATCAAATGTGCTGGAAAGAACAATGGAGAGTACCAGGCAAAGAGCTCAGAGTGCAGCTCCCACAGTCTCTGCTAAATCGATACAAGGAATGGCAAATCAAAATGAACCTGCAAAGTGCTGCTCAGTACCCAAAACTCCTTCACACAACGTTGAATCTGTCCAGAAGTCTCTCCCTCTCTCTCTCAGAATGCGTAGTTCAAAAATGCCACCAACAATAAAAGACAGGAAGAGGCCCCCTTTAAATAGCGCCCCCCCCAGCCCCACAGCGATTGATAGCGTTCCAGTCTTCTGGTCGTTGGATGCGCCAGGCGGTAAGGCAGGGGGCGCCACTCAATTTCCGCTCCGGGGCGCCACAAGGGCATTGCACCATGGAATGACGTCACAATCTGCGCGTGCAGGTGGTCGCAGCGGTAAGTTTTAGCGCCGCCGCACAATGTCAAGTTAAGTTCCCGAGCGGCGCAAACATCGCTGCGCCCGGGCGTTAGCGGCTTTGCGCCCCATTAGCGCCCTCTTAAGGCGCTAACGGGAGGCGCAACCAACTGAATTTTTACCCCAAGATCTCTAAGCTGGAACAGTAACCTGGGACACACCCGGTCTATCTCTAACCAAGGAACAGTAACCTGGGACACACCCGGTCTATCTCTATCCTGGAACAGTAACCTGGGACACACCCGGTCTATCTGTAACCAAGGATCAGTAACCTGGGACACACCCGGTCTATCTCTAACCTGGAACAGTAACCTGGGACACACCCGGTCTATCTCTAACCTGGAACAGTAACTTGGGACACACCCGGTCTATCTCTAACCTGGAACAGTAACCTGGGACACACCCGGTCTATCTCTAACCTGGACCAGTAACTTGGGACACACCCGGTCTATCTCTAACCAGGAACAGTAACCTGGGACACACCCGGTCTATCTCTAACCAGGAACAGTAACCTGGGACACACCCGGTCTATCTCTAACCTGGAACAGTAACTTGGGACACACCCGGTCTATCTCTAACCAGGAACAGTAACCTGGGACACACCCGGTCTATCTCTAACCTGGAACAGTAACCTGGGACACACCCGGTCTATCTCTAACCTGGAACAGTAACCTGGGACACACCCGGTCTATCTCTAACCTGGAACAGTAACCTGGGACACACCCGGTCTATCTCTAACCTGGAACAGTAACCTGGGACACACCCGGTCTATCTCTAACCTGGAACAGTAACCTGGGACACACCCGGTCTATCTCTAACCTGGAACAGTAACCTGGGACACACCCGGTCTATCTCTAACCTGGAACAGTAACCTGGGACACACCCGGTCTATCTCTAACCAGGAACAGTAACCTGGGACACACCTGGTCTATCTCTAATCAGGAACAGTAACCTGGGACACACCCGGTCTATCTCTAACCAGGAACAGTAACCTGGGAAAAAACCCGGTCAATCTCTAACCTGGAACATTGACCTGGGATAAATCCAACTCTATCGGAAACTTAACCAGGGGACATCTGGAGAGAGATATTGAGGAGATCCTTCTGACCAGAGAACATCTGGAGAGAGATATTGAGGAGACCTTTCTGACCAGGGAACATCTGGAGAGGAATTGTGGATAACCCGAGGGCAGGTCTGTTGTTTATCGTCATAACCAGGAAACATGTGGGAATAAAAATTCGATTGCCCCGGAAAACGGGTGCGGGGATCTCAACGCGCAATCAACCCACACCCGGTCAAAGTACTGCAGGAAGCACGCAAACTTCGTGCTGTCTGGTAAATATGATTGTAACGTGCAGCCAACGCTTAACATGCTGCTGAGAGGCTGCATGCCTCAGCAGGGGGCCCAAGTTCTTGCGAGGCTAGCACCACTTAAAGCTAGCCTGCACTACTTAAAGCCAGCCTGCACGTCTTAAAGGGGAGGTGCATTCTGGCTGCAGCAGGTACTGGAAGTCATTGTAGAGGTGTATGTGACCTACAGGTAGAATGAAGATGATGCAACATGGCAGAGAGGGCTCCCAGATTTTCTGATGCAGTACTCGAGGGCTCCCAGATTTTCTGATGCAGTACTCGAGGGCCTGGTGCAGCAGGTGGACAGGAGGAGAGATGTCGCTGAATCCACAGGGGACCAGGAGGCCCTCCAGACAAACTGTGAGAAGGCAATGGGAGCAGAAAGCCGTCGTGGTCAATGCCAGCAGGGCAAGAAGTTTAATGACCTCACGCCAGTGGTCACGGTCAGTGAATTCATCTTCAAATGCCACATCCTTACAACTGAACCACTGCTCAATTCATCACCCGCCCCTCCTTCACTCTCACCTACCAACAAACTCCATCAATCACGATTCATACCTCACATTCATAGCACCACCTCACCCTCACAAACTTAGCACTGCTGAACCCTCACACCCACAGCTCACACCTTGCACACACTGCCAGCTATTCAACCATGACAGCCACATCACCCAAACACAAGGTGGATACAAACTACTGCACCCATGTCTGGGAGCAACTAATCTAAGCAGAAGCCTTGAAGTAAGCTGCCACACCAATCCCTGGAGACGTCAGCAACTTCAAATAAGATAACAAACCACCAAACACTTCTACAAACTCACCAAGAGCCAGTAGAAATCAATCAGCACCTAACCTGAAAGCAGTTGATGGTCCCTTTAAATAGCGCTGGTGGGCGGTCCTCCCAGCATGTTCAGCTGTGTGTCTTTAAGAGAGGGCGTTAGCTGGAGTGTGGAGCTCAAAAATGGCAGCGCTGGTGTCAAATCACCATTACACACTGACTGACGTCACGATCTGCCTACCCTGCAAACTTCCGACGCACACTCCCAGCGCCCGCGCTAACAAACTACCCAAAATGGTGTCCGCGCGGCCCACACCAGAAGTGGGTGCGCGTGGCGCGGAATCCATTTTAGACACAAAACGCCACCCGTAGCACCAAAAAACCGAGCGCTACCGAGTCGAATTTCGCGGCCGCGGTGAGAGAGAATTCAGAAATGAACAGAAGGGAAACAGTGATATTTGGGAAGATGAAGTGCGTTGCCATGGGGTGCGGTCACTCTAGGAACAGTCTGACTGTCGACCAGGGGTGATGGACAATCAGGGGCAGCAGCTCCACTGTGCTTCACAGATCCTGTAATGACCACTTTACACATGGGCAGTAGGGGCCCAAAGGATGTTGGTGGTGGATTGTCTGAGATAACCTGGCCTATTCAACCACGAGGGCATCACAGCTGAGCCTGGCGTGGGTTAAACATGGATTATCCTCCCCGCACAGTTCAGAACACTTTAGTCCAGGAGAGGTGAAGCTGTTTCCCGTCTCCCAAACAACGTGAACATTAAAATTGCCCATTTCAACCATTTTCCACTTGCTACAAGCCTCCCTGCTCTCTGTATTCCTGCGTGTTGCTGTCAGGAGGCCTGCACACAACTCCCACCGCAGGCTGACGGCCTGTGCTGGCTCCAATGGTGTGAAATATCAGGCAGGATGTAGAACCGGCGGCCGATCAAACATCACCCTTTTCAAACTCTCGCCAAAAGCTCAAAATCACCCACACACAGAGAGAGAGAGAGAGTGAGAATGGAGGGATGAGTTCTGTACTTACCGGAAGAGATCCAGGAAAAACACAGGGATATGGAGAAAAGGATCAGCAACATTCTGGGAATCCACTGCCCCTTTTCCAAATGGTGACTGGGAATAAAATACTCCCAGTGAGACACATCTACTGTTTATAGACTGAAAAATACCCCAAATAAACATCAAGTCCATCCAGGCTCCACTTTCCTGTTTATCTCGAGGGTGACTGATTGGGTATTTTTCTTAGAGTAACCAATTAGAGGAATTAACAGTCACCTGTCACCAGTTACTGGGAGGATCAAACTCAGGCAGATTGAGAGTCAGCCTGTGAAACAGAAACTAGAGAGAGACTGAACCAGCCTGGGACACCAGCTCCAGTGTAAAGGGAGGAGACACTGAGATCCCGGGCTCCCCCCTCACAGTCAACACATTGACACTGGTCCCCCTCCCCTGGGGACCCTTAACACTGGCTCTGCTCCAGACTGGAGTAACACCACAACATCTTACAGTTATCGACCACATTTAATAGAGTGAACATCACACGGGACATCACAGAGCAACTCACCGAGCGGGAGAGAGTGAGGGGAGGAGACAAACTAACAGAGAGTGAGGGGAGGGGGTCAAACTAACAGAGTGAGGGGAGGGGTCAAACTAACAGGGAGTGAGGGGAGGGGGTCAAACTAACAGAGTGAGGGGAGGGGATCAAACTAACAGGGAGTGAGGGGAGGGGGTCAAACTAACAGAGAGTGAGGGGAGGGGATCAAACTAACAGAGAGTGAGGGGAGGGGATCAAACTAACAGAGAGTGAGGGGAGGGGGTCAAACTAACAGAGTGAGGGGAGGGGGTCAAACTAACAGAGTGAGGGAAGGGGGTCAAACTAACAGAGAGTGAGGGGAGGGGGTCAAACTAACAGAGAGTGAGGGGAGGGGTCAAACTAACAGAGAGTGAGGGGAGGGGGTCAAACTAACGGAGAGTGAGGGGAGGGGGTCAAACTAACGGAGAGTGAGGGGAGGGGGTCAAACTAACAGAGTGAGGGGAGGGGTCAAACTAACAGGGAGTGAGGGGAGGGGATCAAATTAACAGAGAGTGAGGGGGGGGTCAAACTAACAGAGTGAGGGGAGGGGTCAAACTAACAGGGAGTGAGGGGAGGGGGTCAAACTAACAGGGAGTGAGGGGAGGGGTCAAACTAACGGAGAGTGAGGGGAGGGGGTCAAACTAACAGGAAGTGAGGGGAGGGGTCAAACTAACAGGGAGTGAGGGGAGGGGGTCAAACTAACAGGGAGTGAGGAGAGGGGGTCAATCTAACAGGGAGTGAGGGGAGGGGGTCAAACTAACAGAGAGTGAGGGGAGGGGGTCAAACTAACAGGGAGTGAGGGAAGGGGGTCAAACTAACAGAGAGTGAGGGGAGGGGTCAAACTAACAGAGAGTGAGGGGAGGGGTCAAACTAACAGGGAGTGAGGGGAGGGGGTCAAACTAACGGAGAGTGAGGGGAGGGGGTCAAACTAACAGAGTGAGGGGAGGGGATCAAATTAACAGAGAGTGAGGGGAGGGGGTCAAACTAACAGGGAGTGAGGGGAGGGGTCAAACTAACGGAGAGTGAGGGGAGGGGGTCAAACTAACAGGAAGTGAGGGGAGGGGTCAAACTAACAGGGAGTGAGGGGAGGGGGTCAAACTAACAGAGAGTGAGGAGAGGGGGTCAAACTAACAGGGAGTGAGGGGAGGGGGTCAAACTAACAGAGAGTGAGGGGAGGGGGTCAAACTAACAGGGAGTGAGGGGAGGGGGTCAAACTAACAGAGAGTGAGGGGGGGGTCAAACTAACGGAGAGTGAGGGGAGGGGATCAAACTAACAGGGAGTGAGGGGAGGGGATCAAACTAACAGAGAGTGAGGGGAGGGGATCAAACTAACAGAGAGTGAGGGGGGGGATCAAACTAACAGGGAGTGAGGGGAGGGGATCAAACGAACAGAGAGTGAGGGAAGGGGGTCAAACTAACAGAGAGTGAGGGGAGGGGGTCAAACTAACAGGGAGTGAGGGGAGGGGGTCAAACTAACAGAGAGTGAGGGGGGGGGATCAAACTAACAGAGAGTGAGGGGAGGGGATCAAACTAACAGAGAGTGAGGGGAGGGGGTCAAACTAACAGGGAGTGAGGGAAGGGGGTCAAACTAACAGAGAGTGAGGGGAGGGGGTCAAACTAACAGGGAGTGAGGGGAGGGGGTCAAACTAACAGGGAGTGAGGGGAGGGGATCAAACTAACAGGGAGGGGAGGGGGTTGTAAGATTTCAATTGATCTCAGAGTTCTTGGACAAGACACCAATAGGCAGCAGCCAGTAAGTTTGAGCAATAGATCAGATTTATTAAGCTTACAGCGTAATCAATACTTAACAACAGGCGATAGTTTTAACGAGTAGCTCGCAGACCTTGGTCTCTGGAACCTCTCGGACACAGATGACGTCGTCTTAAGTCTGTTGCTTTGTTCTCGCAGTAAGTCTGTGTAAAGTTGTTCTTTGAGTGTCGAGGTTTTAACCCTTTTCTCATCAAAAGTTCGCTCAGCCAGTGTCCATAGTCTTTAACAAATCACCTTCTTTCATTGGTTCCAATGGTCAAAATACCATTGTCACTCAGACTAAGGGTAGCTTCTTGCCTTTCCAGTATTTATCCTGCAACTTTACCCTGTTCATCGTTATCTTGTTTATAGTTCTTCACCCCATTGGAATTCATCTTATCTCTCTTATTCTAGGTTCCCTGGTACAAGCAGTGTTAAAGAAACTCTAATTAAGCTTAGCATTATAATACGTTATTTACCAATTTAACCTTCACTCGCAGCCTGTGGCTGTTTGTTACCAGAGCTGAGTCAAAACTGCTTTTGACTGTCTCCGCGGCTATATTCAAACAGTCTTTAACGTTTCCATACCCACAGGGAATTATGGGTAAGATTAGTTGGTCAATGGCTACCTTTGAATTTATACATATGAGATTTCTCTAAATACCAGTCTTTCGTACAGTCCCCACCTCGAGGATGAAATGTTTCAAACATTGATTCCTCGACTATTTCAATCTATTCTCTGACAAGCGTTGTTGCAAATTGGAGTCCTGTAATTGAGGGGAACGGAGCGCTTCTCAAAGGAGGCTTTATCCCCCTTGTCATTATAGGTCTGGGTTCTAACTATGACATTCCCAGGGGCCGACCCTTTACTATTGTCATGGCTGAGGGACACCCCGGGGTCTCCCTAACCATCATGTCGGCCGTGCTGATATTCCTTTCCTTCCAGTGCGTCCCAGTCTATCATTTCTCCTCCGCCCGCTGCTCCTACTGCTGAATCATACGATCTGGCAGTGGTGACCCTGATCTGACCCCGCCTGGGTCTCCTCTACATTGCTTCGGATCTTCTCTTTCGGTCTGCTTAATTAACTTGTTGGTGCTGCTTAGTCATAGGCATGAGTACACAATTGGCTTATCCATCGAAGTCTTACTACACGGGTTACATATATCAAATACACTATCATTACAAGTTGGACAACTAACTGAGCGTGTGAATTAATTCGAACCTAAGGGCGTGCTGATATATCAAGCCCAATATCCCACCAGTGTGAGTTTCCCCTTTGCTGTTAATTTCAATATCTATTCTCGAGTTGTCTTGCTCCAAAACATCAAAATGCTTCAGGGAGGAGTTCAGTCACATCATGAGCTCACTGAAACCCTCAGACAACAGGTGAATGTAGTATCCGAATTGTGCCACATAATTGTGCAGCTCATACTTAAGTATCTCATTTACTGTCAGTTTCACTTGAGCATAGGTTTTGATATTGAGTAAAACGAGTTGGTTGATGGGACAGGTCCTGTTCGACCCGTAGATCATGGTAGTTGCGGTAGTAGTGACACAGGAGGCACCACCAAAATCACCTCATTCTGGATTCGTGCTGGTTTTTCCCACGAGCTGTTACCTACAAAACACAATTATTACAGTCACAGTTAAATTCAGTCTTACAATCATTTCACGCGACAACTAATCAACAAATCAGATCTCTCTTTTACTCGTATCCATCTTGTGGATAATTCATGTTAAACATGATTTCTCCTCAGCCCTCAATTGTCCCAATCCAAATTTCATGTAACTCTCCACTTCAACTACGATTTCATTCCCTCTAACAGGTACCAGTGTGTTTAACTCTATTCTGATTGTTTCATTAGTTAGATAGTTTCTCGATGGAGTATGCGTCAATGCTTTAAAAGTTGTCTCACTCTCCTGAGCCACATTAACCATTTCATGTCGTGCTGTTGTCAAGTAACTGAGAATGTCTGAGACCCGTTCTTCAGTGCAGATTCACCATACATTTCCGGATGGTAATTGCTCCATACGCACAAATCACATTTGCACACTCGTACCGGTATCTCAATATCATGCCAAACGTGCCATCCGATACAAGCCATTCCCGGGCTTTCAGATGATCCTATCAAAAGATTGTAGTTGTCTGGAGATCTTTGCTCATCTTCCTCTGCATGGTCCCGATGTCTTGGGTAGTGGCCAGACTATCAATTCAGTTTTCTTAAAAAGTACATAGGCAAGACACAAATGTCTGCAAGAGAAAGCTGTCAATTTACTATTTGTAACTACACTTTCCTGACTTTCACTAGAAAGTTAGGAAAATTCCCATTTGATGGTGTAATTCTCCTGTTTCTATCTTACATAGAAACATAGAAAATAGGTGCAGGAGTAGACCATTCGGTCCTTCGAGCCTGCACCGCCATTCAATGCGTTCATGGCTGAACATGCTACCTCAGTACCCCATTCCTGCTTTCTCGCCATACCCCTTGATCCCCCTAGTTGTGAGTATTATATCTAACTCCCTTTTGAATATATTTAGCGAACTGGCCTCAACAACCTTCTGTGGAAGAGAATTCCACAGATTCACCACTCTCTGGGTGAAGAAGTTCCTCCTCATCTCAGTCTTAAATGGCTTCCCCTTTATCCTTAGACTGTGACCCCTGGTTTTAGTTTCCCCTAACATTGGAAACATTCTGCCCGCATCTAATTTGTCTAAGCCAGTCAGGATTTTAAACGTCTCTATAAGATCCCCCCTCATTCTTCTGAACTCCAGAGGATACAAGTTCAGTTGATCCAGTCTTTCTTGATATGTCAGTCTGGCCATCCCAGGAATCAATCTAGTGAACCTTCGTTGCACTCCCTCAATAGCAAGAATGTCCTTCCTCAAGTTAGGAGACCAAAACTGCACACAATACTCCAGGTGTGGCCTCACCAAGGCCCTGTACAACTGTAGCATCACCTCCCTACTCCTGTACTCAAATCCCCTTGCTATGAAGGCCATCATGCCATTTGCTTTCTTGACTGCCTGCTGCACTTGCCTTCCCACCTTCAGTGACTGATGTACCATGACGCCCAGGTCTCGTTGCACCTCCCCTTTCCCTAATCTGCCACCATTCAGGTAATAGTCTGCCTCCCTATTTTTACCACCAAAGTGGATAACCTCACATTTATCCACATTGTACTTCATCTGCCATACATTTGCCCATTCACCCAACCTGTCCAAGTCACTCTGTAGCCTCCTAGCATCCTCCTCATTGTTCACACTGCCTCCCAATTTAGTGTCATCCGCAAATTTGGAGATATTACAATTAATCCCTTCGTCCAAATCATTAATATATAATGTAAACAGCTGGGGTCCCAGCACCGAACCCTGCGGTACCCCGCTGGTCACTGCCTGCCATTCTGAAAAGTACCCATTTACTCCTACTCTTTGTTTCCTGTGTGCCAACCAGTTCTCAATCCACGTCAACACATTACCTCCAATCCCATGTGCTTTAACTTTGCACACCAATCTCTTTTGTGGGACCTTGTCGAAGGCCTTCTGAAAGTCCAAATACACCACATCTACTGGTTCCCCCCCGTCCACCCTATTGGAAACATCCTCAAAAAATTCCAGAAGATTTGTCAAGCATGATTTCCCTATCACAAATCCATGCTGACTTGGACCTATCATGTCGCCACTTTCCAAATGGTCTGTTATGACATCTTTAATAATTGATTCCATCATTTTACCCAACACCGATGTCAGGCTGACCGGTCTATAATTCCCTGCTTTCTCCCTCCCTCCTTTTTAAAAAAGAGGGGTTACATTAGCCACCCTCCACTCCTTCGGAACTGCTCCAGAGTCTAAGGAATGTTGGAAAATGATCGTCAATGCATCCACTATTTCCAAGGCCACCTCCTTAAGTACTCTGGGATGCAGACCATCAGGCCCTGGGGATTTATCAGCCTTCACCCTCAATCACTTCCTCTCTCCATTTTACACATCCCATTAATTACCATTCATATCTCATTCATGAGCCTTGGAGGAACTTTACTGTCCAGTACAATATTTAAGATTGAAAACATAGATCAAACATTCTTACTTGGTCCAAGCTATTAACACTTTTTATTGATCATTATTTTAGAGGATCTTTTATTTTCCCAAAAGTAACCCAATATATAGTGCCTGAGTCCATTTTGTCATTTCAAAATTATCCCAAAATCCAAACAGCAGTACTGTTAAACTGAAAGGTTTTGTCAATGTTCAATTTCATTTCTATCAATTTATCTTCCATTTCTAATTTCAGAAACAAATGATTTCCAGGCTAGGTGGTTTACACAGTGTTTTAACATTTGAGACAGAAGTGCTGCAATAAGTTTACAAGGTAACTTCCATATAACAAAAGAAAGCAGAGAATCCATTGTGGCTCTGCTTAAGAGCCCAAGGGGTTAATTTATCAAATCATAATTTTCCTTCTGTCACTCTGGGGAAATATTAACTTAAAATTAAGAAACTTAAATTTAATAATGTCCAATATCTTTAAATTTCATTCAGCAATACTAAAGTTGTTGCTCGGTGAACTTAAACAGCTGTCAGTGGAAAGGGTTAACTCCTTTGCAGGTTTTTAAGAAGGCGGAGCGAAATTTTGTTAGGCGCACGCAATTGCGTCACTTCACGTAAATTAAAAAAATCTTTCCCGATCGAAAAAGACAGTTGTGTTTTCACACTTTAGCTAAACACAAACAGAACAGATAAAACAAAACAAAATAGCACATGCTTGCAGGAAACAGTAAATTATGTCATATTTCTTATTGTCCTTTCTTCAGATGCCTTTCCAAATAACTGTAAAAACATTGAATACAACTGGAGAAAAATTCGTTTTTCACATTTAAACAAATCAAATCAAACTGCTTTGGAAGATTTCACCATAGCAACCACGATTCCAAGGTTAAATCTTAGACGGAAACTTAATCTTTTGTTAAACAAACTTTTTGTTTTTCTCAGTTTTTCCACACCACCTTAAATTAAATTGTAATTCAAGGGTTTCTTTCCAATTCTTGGGGCACAGTCTTATTCGCACATTCTTAAAACTTCCAAAATCCAAGACAACACAAAAGGGTTAAATGCTTTTAACACAGAGATGTGGGTGGAGCTAAAACACACATAATAGACACTTTTTGTTTTAAAGACAAACTTTCAGACAAAAGGAATACTGTTACTACTTAAACATTGTCAGGAAAACTTTCACACTTTAACACACACTTCCACACAAACTGAAATTCCAGCATTTTTTTAAGGTTCCTTTCACTCAGCAAATCTTGTGTTTTATTTGTTTCAGCACAGACGTTAATAACTTCCATGTCAGTGAAACTTTAAGTTTCTCTTTTTATTTCTTTTTTTAAATCGACGTCTCAGCAGCTTTTCCTGGCTTTCCAAATCCCTGTTTTTTTCCCTTTGCTGAATTTTCAGATTGGTTAGCCTGCAATTTAGATTTTTTTCCTTCTCTATCTCCCCACTCTCTCTCCTGCACTTTATGCTTCACCTCCTTCAGGCTATCTATCAACTGTTCCTGGTGATATGCCAACGCCATTGTATTTCTGGTTTTACTTTTTAACACGCTCTTTCCCGCTCCCTTCTTTCAGAGAGAAAAATACTCAGTCTAAGCAACGATCACGTGCGTTTGACCAAGTCCCTCTGGTCCCCACAACCAGAACCTTACAACGCCCAACTCTGTGATCCCACTTCTGACACCACTGTAAGATTTGGATCACAGGTCACACACAGATTACCCAAAGGTTCTTAGGAGTTGTAAGGCTTTTTATTAAAGAGCTACAGTTTAAAGCATAATCAGATATTACTACATGTGATTGAAATAGATACAGTAGACACACAACCCGTGACAGATGAGGGCGATCTACGGCCCTAGAATGGAACGAAACAACTGGACAGACGGGGAGGCAGTACGGTGGTCTCGGATTGGCTGGATTCCTGCAGTCTGCGGTCACTTCCGTTGGGTCATCCCTCGAGCTGTAGGAGGTGTTAGGCCGCAGCCACCTTGGGGAAGCCTTCGCCCCTAACTGCCTGATTTCCCCTCTCGGTCGTCTACTTTTATAGTTATTTCAGTGGGCTGGTGATTACCTGGTGTCAATCATTTGTTCCCCATCCCATTGTCCAATTACAAGGGAGAGGTTACCTCTGACAGCCCCCTCCCAGTGTCATGAGGTAATTTTCCTCCTTATCTCTGTTCTAAAGGTCTTGTTGGCCTCTTGTAGACAGCTTATTTATCCCACAGCTCCTTGCTGTATCTCGTATCAGGCCTAGTTTTGCCCACTCGAAGGCCTATTTTAGTGTTCTGACCTCGTAATTCAGCTCTCTGTGTACAGCTATTTTTCTGACATGACTGGAATCTTTCTGTGTCATCAACTTAGGCAAACTGCTGATCGAGGGAACCCGTAACAGACTATTATTTCTTTCAATCCATGATTTCTTACAAGTGTCTGGGAGGGTGAGACGGGGTCAGGAGGGGGAGTGAGATTAGTCTGACAGGGTTTAACAGTGTCTGGGATGGTGAGTCGGGGTGAGGAGGGGAGTGAGATTAGTCTGACAGGGTTTAACAGTGTCTGGGAGGGTGAGACGGGGTCAGGAGGGGAGTGAGATTAGTTTGACAGGGTTTAACAGTGTCTGGGAGGGTGAGACGGGGTCAGGAGGGGAGTGAGATTAGTCTGACAGGGTTTAGCAGTGTCTGGGAGAGTGAGACGGGCTTAGGAGGGGAGTGAAAAAGTCACAAATACGTCAACAGGGGGAAAGAATCGAAACTTCACTTACTGAATCACAAAGGAGCCGGCACAGAGACATCAGAAGCTGAGAAAATAAAACAGAATGTGAGAAATGGGAATAAAATATATAAATAGAGAATGTGAGATATTCTACATCACTGACTGGGCCCAGGAGCCAATCACCTCCCAGCAATAACTAAACAGACTCACAAATGATAAATGTGCACAGAGACAAGGGACTGGAGGGCGAGGGACTGGAGAGCGAGGGACTGGAGGACGAGGGACTGGAGGGTGAGGGACAGGAGAGCGAGGGACTGGAGGGGGAGGGACTGGAGGGGGAGGGACTGGAGGGCGAGGGGCTGGAGGGCGAGGGGCTGGAGGGCGAGGGGCTGGAGGGCGAGGGGCTGGAGGGCGAGGGGCTGAACGGCGAGGGACTGGAGAGCGAGGGACTGGATGGCGAGGGACTGGAGGGCGAGGGACTGGCGGGCGAGGGATTGGAGTTTGAGGGACTGAAGTTTAAGGGACTGGAGGGCGCGGGATTGGTGTGAGTAACGCAGAGTGTAATAAATGTCAGTTGGAATGGGGATAACCCATTATTAGAGTGTGAGCACACACCCAGTGTGAGGATCGGAGAGTGTGTACTCACTCTGTCCCTCAGTTCTACATTCCTCTCTCTCACTCTCTCCTCTCAGTGCCCTGTGCTCCCAGTACTGGAGATTCCCCACACTCGCTCTGTCCCTCAGTTCTACATTCCTCTCTCTCACTCTCTCCTCTCAGTGCCCTGTGCTCCCAGTACTGGAGATTCCCCACACTCACTCTGTCCCTCAGTTCTACATTCCCTTCTCTCTGATTCTTACCTCTCCGTTGTTTTATCCAGATGAATATTCCAATTATCCCGATTATAACCAGTGCAGCGACTGATCCAATTATAATTCCAGGATGGGAGCGTGCACCACTGTTTTCTGGTATTTCTGAAACACATTTGAATAATATCAGGATAGTTTCTCTCTTCCCGGATCCATTCCCAGTTCGGTGTCGATGGAGGGACAATTTTAACCTCGCTCGCCCGTCGGGAATCTGAGGGATCGGGTCCAACGCTGGTTTTACTCTCGCCTGATCTCACTCTTCATTGGAGTCATTAAAGAGTCTCATTGATGGTGGTGTTGGACCGGCGTTGCCCCGATCCCCGGGGTTACCTGCCCGGCGAGCTCGGTTCAATTTACCCCCCATGTCTCTGTGTCCTGTCCTGGGTCCATCCCCAGGGTCACATTGTACGCCCCAGGAGTCAGCATCACTGATGGATTTCACATCAAACTTCAAAGGGATGGGGAATAAATTGACTGCAGCAAACTGGGCTGAGCTGGTAATGAGTAAAGCTACAGATAAACAGTGGGGTAGCTTCAAAAAAAGTACCGGGTACAATCCAACACCAGGACTTTCCCCGACAACGCAAAGACTCCACTTCTGTAGTTAGGCAACCATGGTCGACAAATGAAAGAAGTGAGAGTATCCAGGTAAAGGGAAAGGCTGACACAGTGACCAGAGATTGAGATACAGAGCACTTAGACAAGTATCGGCTGATCAGAGGGTCACCCCTCAGCCTTCTTTTTTCAAGTGAAAAGAGACCCAGCCTGTTCATCTTTTCCTGATATGTATAGCCTCGCATTTCTGGTATCATCCTTGTAAATCTTCTCTGCACCCTCTCCAGGCCTCTATATCCTTTTTATAATATGGCGACCAGAACTGTACGCAGTACTCCAAGTGTGGTCTAACCAAGGATCGATGAAGGTTTAGCATAACTTCACTACTTTTCCATTCTATCCCTCTAGAAATAAACCCTAGTGCTTGATTTGTTTTGATGGCCTTGTTACCTGTGTCGCAACTTTTAGTGATTTGTGTATTTTACGCCGAGATCCCTTTGTTCCTCTAACCCACCTCTGGCGTACTACATTCAGTTCTGGGCACCAAACCTCACGTAAGATATATTGGCCTTGGAAGGGGTACAGAGCAGATTCACCAGAATGATACCAGCTCAGAGGGTTAAATTTTGAGGAGAAAGTTGGCTTGTATTGCACTGAGTGTAGAAGGGTGAAGGGTGATCACATTGAGGTGTTTAAAATGATAAAGGGATTCGATAGGGTAGATACAGAGAAACTATTTTCACTGGTGGTGAATCCAGAACAAAAGAGTATAATTGTACAATTAGAGCTCGGACATTTAGGAGTGAAATCAGAAAGCACTTCTTCACACAAAGGGCAGTGGAAATCTGGAACTCACTCTCCCAAAAGTCTGGGGGTTCAATTGAAATTTTTATGACTGAGATCGAGTGATTTTTGTTGGGTAAGGGTATCAAGGGATGTAGAGCAATGACGGGTAAATGGAGTTGAGGTACTGATCAGTCATGATCTCATTGAATGGTGGAACAGACTCAAGGGGCCGAATGTCCTACTCCTGTTCCTATGATCCATACATGCTCACAGAGACACACGCACACATCCAGTGCAGTTCCTTACCCCACCGATAGACCTTTGCCTCTGCCAGGCTGCTGTGTTCAATTTGACAGGAGTATTGATCCTCATCCCCAGCATTCACTTCAATCTCGTTCTTGATCTGATGGGTCTCATTGTGGTTCGGTCGAACCCCCGAGGAGTGGCTCTCAGACACTGGCTCTCCATTCCTTAGCCAGGTCACCTCGATATCTACAGGGTAAAATCCAGTAACCAGGCAGGAGAGAGTGGGCGGTTTGTACTGACTATTGGGGTCACTTCTGGAGATGAACACTTCGGGCTGAACTGAGAGGGGAAAGGGAGAAAACACAAACAGTAGACAGACACCGAATGGAATGGGAGAACGGTTTCATAGATCTGTGAAGTTAGATCAGAACATGGGATAAAAACTGAAATCAATACCTTTCCTTTCAAAATATTCCTTTCCAGCTCGCAAATATAAATGTAAACTCTGAGCAAATCCTTCTTCCAGATGTGTTTTCCAATACTTGTTCCAGGATTCATCCGAATTCCATTTTTCCTTAGTCTTCACTGCATAGTGATTGGATGCGACCCATCTCATTCTGTCTGGTTCTAAACTAATATAGTCCTTTCCGTCATATCCAACACGCATCGATCTCTTAATGGAGCCGTCGTCAGTTATTTCAGCAATTGAAATCCATTGAAAAATGTGAACACCTGTCAGTGACCAAACAGGGATCAATAATCAATAATCAATAGTTAATGGAAAATCACAATTCAGTCTGATCAGAGGGGAAAGGGACTGTAGAATCAGGGGGAAATGGGGGGTTAGAGTCACAGTCTGATCAGAGGGGAAAGGGACTGCAGAATCAGGGGGAAATGGGGGGTTAGAGTCACAGTCTGATCAGAGGGGAAAGGGGCTGTAGAATCAGGGGGAAATGGGGGGTTAGAGTCACAGTCTGATCAGAGGGGAAAGGGACTGCAGAATCAGGTAGAAATATCAGAAGGGTTCCCAGTGGAAACTGATTATTGGACTTTTGGCAGTGAATTCAGAGACCAGCCTGAACCTTCCTATTAATGGGCACAAGTTTAACGGAATGATTAATGGGAAATTGGGCAGAGATCCATTATGTTACCCAACCAAGAGGGTTAATTCCCACTAGTGTAAGCAAAGGGGTAAATTCCCAGCACGGTAACAACATGAGTTAATTCCCAACACACTAACGGAAGGGGTTACTTCACAGAATGGAGTGTCCCAGGGGTCAGTGCTGGGAGATGGACTGAGTGGAGTGTCCCAGGGTTCAGTGCTGGGAGATGGGCTGAGTGGAGTGTCCCAGGGTTCAGTGCTATGGACTGAGTGGAGTGTCCCAGGGATCAGTGCTGGGAGATGGACTGAGTGGAGTGTCCCAGGGATCAGTGCTGGGAGATGGGCTGAGTGGAGTGTCCCAGGGATCAGTGCTGGGAGATGGACTGAGTGGAGTGTCCCAGGGATCAGTGCTGGGAGATGGGCTGAGTGGAGTGTCCCAGGGATCAGTGCTGGGAGATGGGCTGAGCGGAGTGTCCCAGGGATCAGTGCTGGGAGATGGGCTGAGTGGAGTGTCCCAGGGATCAGTGCTGGAGATGGGCTGAGTGGAGTGTCCCAGGGATCAGTGCTGGGAGATGGACTGAGTGGAGTGTCCCAGGGATCAGTGCTGGGAGATGGACTGAGTGGAGTGTCCCAGGGATCAGTGCTGGGAGATGGACTGAGTGGAGTGTCCCAGGGATCAGTGCTATGGACTGAGTGGAGTTTCCCAGGGATCAGTGCTGGGAGATGGACTGAGTGGAGTGTCCCAGGGATCAGTGCTATGGACTGAATGGAGTTTCCCAGGGATCAGTGCTGGGAGATGGACTGAGTGGAGTGTCCCAGGGATCAGTGCTGGGAGATGAACTGAGTGGAGTGTCCCAGGGATCAGTGCTGGGAGATGGGCTGAGTGGAGTGTCCCAGGGATCAGTGCTGGGAGATGGGTTGAGTGGATTGTCCCAGGGATCAGTGCTGTGAGATGAACTGAGTGGAGTGTCCCAGGGATCAGTGCTGGGGGCTGAGTGGAGTGTCCCTGGGATCAGTGCTGGGAGATGGGCTGAGTGGAGTGTCCCAGGGATCAGTGCTGGGTGATGGGCTGAGTGGAGTGTCCCAGGGATCAGTGCTGGGAGATGGACTGAGTGGAGTGTCCCAGGGATCAGTGCTATGGACTGAGTGGAGTTTCCCAGGGATCAGTGCTGGGAGATGGACTGAGTGGAGTGTCCCAGGGATCAGTGCTATGGACTGAATGGAGTTTCCCAGGGATCAGTGCTGGGAGATGGACTGAGTGGAGTGTCCCAGGGATCAGTGCTGGGAGATGAACTGAGTGGAGTGTCCCAGGGATCAGTGCTGGGAGATGGGCTGAGTGGAGTGTCCCAGGGATCAGTGCTGGGAGATGGGTTGAGTGGATTGTCCCAGGGATCAGTGCTGTGAGATGAACTGAGTGGAGTGTCCCAGGGATCAGTGCTGGGGGCTGAGTGGAGTGTCCCTGGGATCAGTGCTGGGAGATGGGCTGAGTGGAGTGTCCCAGGGATCAGTGCTGGGTGATGGGCTGAGTGGAGTGTCCCTGGGATCGGTGCTGGGAGATGGACTGAATGGAGTGTCCCAGGGATCAGTGCTGGGAGATGGGCTGAGTGGAGTGTCCCAGGGGTCAGTGCTGGGAGATGGGCTGAGTGGAGTGTCGCAGGGGTCAGTGCTCGGAGAAGGACTGAGTAGAGTGTCCCAGGGATCAGTGCTGGGAGATGGGCTGAGTGGAGTGTCCCAGGGTTCAGTGCTGGGAGATGGGCTGAGGGGAGTGTCCCAGGGATCAGTGCTGGGAGATGGGCTGAGTGGAGTGTCCCAGGGATCAGTGCTGGGAGATGGGCTGAGTGGAGCGCTAGACATTGACCAGTACACATGGTTAAAATGTCATTGCTTCAGCAGGAACATCGACGCCTCCTCCCAACACGCATGCACGTTAGTGTTACGATCTGTTGAATGCTCTCCGCACATTCTCCATCAAGGAGTGAGTGCCTCTGTCCCTAATAGTCTTCACTTCCTGATCTCTCTGAGGTATTTAACACAGAGAGTCCCATTCTCCTTTCACACTGCCTCCTGGATTGGCATTGCCCATTCTGCTCTACTGGAGAAGACCGATCTCACCCCCAGATATATGAATATACACCGAGACACAAAAAGAAGCCAGGAATTGCCCAACAAGCTTCCCTTTCCTGGATGGTCACAACCATCTCACCATATTCACAACTTGCTCTCTCGCAAACCTCTCCTGATCTTCGTCAATGTGGACAGAACTTTGTAAACATCTCGATCAGAATAGGGAGAAGGAACAGAATAACCGTCTGTGTGTCCCTGATTCATGGTGGCCCATACACTATACAGTCCAGTGTTAGAATGCAGTATAACTATGGCTGGGTACCTGTCCGGCACCCATTAAACAGGGCAGGCAGTGGGAGATTCTGCTGATCTTACCGGATGTCTGGTTTGTCCCCTTCATTATCGTATTCAGATTCTCCTTTGCTGTGGTTGACAGTGTGTTCCCGACACCTGTGAGATATTCCCAGTATTCCACATCGAAAGCGTCTGCCATGAACTGCTGCCTGGGGATCATCCGACGGATATCAGTGTCATGATAATCAATTTGAACTCCCTTCACCATCGCAACATTAGTAACCTCGGGAAAGTCACTAATGCCAGAGATTGCTGTGTATATCACAGTAAGTGAGTTAGTGTCTGTAAAATAAACAATTAAAGGGACAGGTTAATGAACATTTACAAACACTGTTCAAAGTGAAGCCCATTCACACAATGAAACTCTCCAATAGTCCACCACTTTATCGCAACGTCTGAGATTATAAATATAATAGAATTAAACTGGGTCAGAATAGATGCCTGCAGCCCCTCCAAACAGGGAGTAAACATGGAATCAGAGTCACTGAGAAGCCCGATGGAGTCCGTGAGGAGATGTGGGAGAGTCTGGGACACATTCGAGGGGTTGTGGTGTGAAACAGAAGGGGGTAGAAATTAGGTCGCGCCCCATTTGGGGCGCTAATATCGTCTGGACGCAAATATTAGCGCCTGGCGCTAATTATCGGCACTGACTGGAAACTTCACTTTTACCGCCCCGGGAGGTGAGTGGAGCGCTAAAGCAGGCGCTGTACACCTGTCTTAAGGCACAAAGGCCGAGGAGTGAGGCGCTAACTCAGAGCGCTGACGAAGCTCATGTAATGTCAGTCAGCAATGGAACACACACACAATGGCACGGGCCAGTTCTTAAAGGGGATGGTTAATCTTGCTTTCCATCCACATCCTGTTCATTGCAGCCTTGAATCTCGGCCTGGAGAGACTTGCACATCAAATGTGCTGGAAAGAACAATGGAGAGTACCAGGCAAAGAGCTCAGAGTGCAGCTCCCACAGTCTCTGCTAAATCGATACAAGGAATGGCAAATCAAAATGAACCTGCAAAGTGCTGCTCAGTACCCAAAACTCCTTCACACAACGTTGAATCTGTCCAGAAGTCTCTCCCTCTCTCTCTCAGAATGCGTAGTTCAAAAATGCCACCAACAATAAAAGACAGGAAGAGGCCCCCTTTAAATAGCGCCCCCCCCAGCCCCACAGCGATTGATAGTGTTCCAGTCTTCTGGTCGTTGGATGCGCCAGGCGGTAAGGCAGGGGGCGCCACTCAATTTCCGCTCCGGGGCGCCACAAGGGCGTTGCACCATGGAATGACGTCACAATCTGCGCGCGCAGGTGGTCGCAGCGGTAAGTTTTAGCGCCGCCGCACAATGTCAAGTTAAGTTCCCGAGCGGCGCAAACATCGCTGCGCCCGGGCGTTAGCGGCTTTGCGCCCCATTAGCGCCCTCTTAAGGTGCTAACGGGAGGCGCAACCAACTGAATTTTTACCCCAAGATCTCTAAGCTGGAACAGTAACCTGGGACACACCCGGTCTATCTCTAACCAAGGAACAGTAACCTGGGACACACCCGGTCTATCTCTAACCAGGAACAGTAACCTGGGACACACCCGGTCTATCTCTAACCTGGAACAGTAACCTGGGTCACACCCGGTCTATCTCTAACCAGGAACAGTAACCTGGGACACACCCGGTCTATCTATAACCAGGAACAGTAACCTAGGACACACCGCGTCTATCTCTAACCTGGAACAGTAACCTGGGACACACCCAGTCTATCTATAACCAGGAACAGTAACCTAGGACACACCCGGTCTATCTCTATCCTGGAACAGTAACCTGGGACACACCCGGTCTATCTGTAACCAAGGATCAGTAACCTGGGACACACCCGGTCTATCTCTAACCTGGAACAGTAACCTGGGACACACCCGGTCTATCTCTAACCTGGAACAGTAATTTGGGACACACCCGGTCTATCTCTAACCTGGAACAGTAACCTGGGACACACCCGGTCTATCTCTAACCTGGACCAGTAACTTGGGACACACCCGGTCTATCTCTAACCAGGAACAGTAACCTGGGACACACCCGGTCTATCTCTAACCAGGAACAGTAACCTGGGACACACCCGGTCTATCTCTAACCTGGAACAGTAACCTGGGACACACCCGGTCTATCTCTAACCTGGAACAGTAACTTGGGACACACCCAGTCTATCTCTAACCAGGAACAGTAACCTGGGACACACCCGGTCTATCTCTAACCTGGAACAGTAATTTGGGACACACCCGGTCTATCTCTAACCTGGAACAGTAACCTGGGACACACCCGGTCTATCTCTAACCTGGACCAGTAACTTGGGACACACCCGGTCTATCTCTAACCAGGAACAGTAACCTGGGACACACCCGGTCTATCTCTAACCAGGAACAGTAACCTGGGACACACCCGGTCTATCTCTAACCTGGAACAGTAACCTGGGACACACCCGGTCTATCTCTAACCTGGAACAGTAACTTGGGACACACCCAGTCTATCTCTAACCAGGAACAGTAACCTGGGACACACCCGGTCTATCTCTAACCTGGAACAGTAACCTGGGACACACCCGGTCTATCTCTAACCTGGAACAGTAACCTGGGACACACCCGGTCTATCTCTAACCAGGAACATTAACCTGGGACACACCCGGTCTATCTCTAACCTGGAACAGTAACCTGGGACACACCCGGTCTATCTCTAACCAGGAACAGTAACCTGGGACACACCTGGTCTATCTCTAATCAGGAACAGTAACCTGGGACACACCCGGTCTATCTCTAACCAGGAACAGTAACCTGGGAAAAAACCCGGTCAATCTCTAACCTGGAACATTGACCTGGGATAAATCCAACTCTATCGGAAACTTAACCAGGGGACATCTGGAGAGAGATATTGAGGAGACCCTCCTGACCAGGGAATATCTGGAGAGAGATCTTGAGGAGATCCTTCTGACCAGAGAACATCTGGAGAGAGATATTGAGGAGACCTTTCTGACCAGGGAACATCTGGAGAGAGGAATTGTGGATAACCCGAGGGCAGGTCTGTTGTTTATCGTCATAACCAGGAAACATGTGGGAATAAAAATTCGATTGCCCCTGAAAACGGGTGCGGGGATCTCAACGCGCAATCAACCCACACCCGGTCAAAGTACTGCAGGAAGCACGCAAACTTCGTGCTGTCTGGTAAATATGATTGTAACGTGCAGCCAACGCTTAACATGCTGCTGAGAGGCTGCATGCCTCAGCAGGGGGCCCAAGTTCTTGCGAGGCTAGCACCACTTAAAGCTAGCCTGCACTACTTAAAGCCAGCCTGCACGTCTTAAAGGGGAGGTGCATTCTGGCTGCAGCAGGTACTGGAAGTCATTGTAGAGGTGTATGTGACCTACAGGTAGAATGAAGATGATGCAACATGGCAGAGAGGGCTCCCAGATTTTCTGATGCAGTACTCGAGGGCTCCCAGATTTTCTGATGCAGTACTCGAGGGCCTGGTGCAGCAGGTGGACAGGAGGAGAGATGTCGCTGAATCCACAGGGGACCAGGAGGCCCTCCAGACAAACTGTGAGAAGGCAATGGGAGCAGAAAGCCGTCGTGGTCAATGCCAGCAGGGCAAGAAGTTTAATGACCTCACGCCAGTGGTCACGGTCAGTGAATTCATCTTCAAATGCCACATCCTTACAACTGAACCACTGCTCAATTCATCACCCGCCCCTCCTTCACTCTCACCTACCAACAAACTCCATCAATCACGATTCATACCTCACATTCATAGCACCACCTCACCCTCACAAACTTAGCACTGCTGAACCCTCACACCCACAGCTCACACCTTGCACACACTGCCAGCTATTCAACCATGACAGCCACATCACCCAAACACAAGGTGGATACAAACTACTGCACCCATGTCTGGGAGCAACTAATCTAAGCAGAAGCCTTGAAGTAAGCTGCCACACCACTCCCTGGAGACTTCAGCAACTTCAAATAAGATAACAAGCCACCAAACACTTCTACAAACTCACCAAGAGCCAGTAGAAATCAATCAGCACCTAACCTGAAAGCAGTTGATGGTCCCTTTAAATAGCGCTGGTGGGCGGTCCTCCCAGCATGTTCAGCTGTGTGTCTTTAAAAGAGGGCGTTAGCTGGAGTGTGGAGCTCAAAAATGGCAGCGCTGGTGTCAAATCACCATTACACACTGACTGACGTCACGATCTGCCTACCCTGCAAACTTCCGGCATACACTCCCAGCGCCCGCGCTGACAAACTACCCAAAATGGTGTCCGCGCGGCCCACACCAGAAGCGGGTGCGCGTGGCGCGGAATCCATTTTAGACACAAAACGCCACCCGTAGCACCAAAAAACCAAGCGCTACCGAGTCGAATTTCGCGGCCGTGGTGTGAGAGAATTCAGAAATGAACAGAAGGGAAACAGTGATATTTGGGAAGATGAAGTGCGTTGCCATGGGGTGCGGTCACTCTAGGAACAGTCTGCCTGTCGACCAGGGGTGATGGACAATCAGGGGCAGCAGCTCCACTGTGCTTCACAGATCCTGTAATGACCACTTTACACATGGGCAGTAGGGGCCCAAAGGATGTTGGTGGTGGATTGTCTGAGATAACCTGGCCTATTCAACCACGAGGGCATCACAGCTGAGCCTGGCGTGGGTTAAACATGGATTATCCTCCCCGCACAGTTCAGAATACTTTAGTCCAGGAGAGGTGAAGCTGTTTCCCGTCTCCCAAACAATGTGAACATTAAAATTGCCCATTTCAACCATTTTCCACTTGCTACAAGCCTCTCTGCTCTCCGTATTCCTGCGTGTTGCTGTCAGGAGGCCTGCGCACAACTCCCACCGCAGGCTGACGGCCTGTGCTGGCTCCAATGGTGTGAAATATCAGGCAGGATGTAGAACCGGCGGCCGATCAAACATCACCCGTTTCAAACTCTCGCCAAAAGCTCAAAATCACCCACACACACAGAGAGAGAGAGTGAGAATGGAGGGATGAGTTCTGTACTTACCGGGAGAGACCCAGGAAAAACACAGGGATATGGAGAAAAGAATCAGCAACATTCTGGGAATCCACTGCCCCTTTTCCAATCGGTGACTGGGAATAAAATACTCCCAGTGAGTCACATCTACTGTTTATAGACTGAAAAATACCCCAAATAAACATCAAGTCAATCCAGGCTCCACTTTCCTGTTTATCTCGAGGGTGACTGATTGGTTACTCTGAGAAAAACACCAATTAAAGGGATAAACAGTTGCCTGTCACCAGTTACTGGGAGGATCAAACTCAGGCAGATTGAGAGTCAGCCTGTGAAACAGAAACTAGAGAGAGACTGAACCACCTGGGACACCAGCTCCAGTGTAAAGGGAGGAGACACTGAGATCCCGGGCTCCCCCGTCACAGTGAACACACTGACACTGGTCCCCCTCCCCCGGAAACCTTAAAACTGGCTCTGCTCCAGACTGGAGTAACACCACAACATCTTACAGTTATCGACCACATTTAATAGAGTGAACATCACACGGGACATCACAGAGCAACTCACCGAGCGGGGGAGAGTGAGGGGAGGAGACAAACTAACAGGAGTGAGGGGAGGGGGTCAAACTAACAGGGAGTGAGGGGAGGGGGTCAAACTAACAGGGAGTGAGGGGAGGGGATCAAACTAACAGGGAGTGAGGGGAGGGGAGGGGAGGGGTCAAACTAACAGGGAGTGAGGGGAGGGAGTCAAACTAACAGAGAGTGAGGGGAGGGGTCAAACTAACAGGCAGTGAGGGGAGGGGTCAAACTAACAGAGAGTGAGGGGAGGGGGTCAAACTAACAGGGAGTGAGGGGAGGGGGTCAAACTAACAGGGAGTGAGGGGAGGGAGTCAAACTAACAGAGAGTGAGGGGAGGGGGTCAAACTAACAGGGAGTGAGGGGAGGGGGTCAAACTAACGGAGTGAGGGGAGGGGATCAAACTAACGGAGTGAGGGGAGGGAGTCAAACTAACAGGGAGTGAGGGGAGGGGGTCAAACTAACAGGGAGAGAGGGGAGGGGTCAAACTAACAGAGAGTGAGGGGAGGGGGTCAAACTAACAGAGAGTGAGGGGAGGGGGTCAAACTAACGGAGTGAGGGGAGGGGGTCAAACTAACAGAGAGTGAGGGGAGGGGGTCAAACTAAGAGAGTGAGGGGAGGGGGTCAAACTAACGGAGAGTGAGGGGAGGGGGTCAAACTAACGGAGAGTGAGGGGAGGGGGTCAAACTAACAGGGAGTGAGGGGAGGGGGTCAAACTAACAGGGAGTGAGGGGAGGGGGTCGAACTAACAGGGAGTGAGGGGAGGGGATCAAACTAACAGGGAGTGAGGGGAGGGGAGGGGTCAAACTAACAGGGAGTGAGGGGAGGGGGTCAAACTAACAGAGAGTGAGGGGAGGGAGTCAAACTAACAGAGAGTGAGGGGAGGGGTCAAACTAACAGGGAGTGAGGGGAGGGGTCAAACTAACAGAGAGTGAGGGGAGGGGGTCAAACTAACAGGGAGTGAGGGGAGGGGGTCAAACTAACAGGGAGTGAGGGGAGGGGATCAAACTAACGGAGTGAGGGGAGGGAGTCAAACTAACAGGGAGTGAGGGGAGGGGGTCAAACTAACAGGGAGAGAGGGGAGGGGTCAAACTAACAGAGAGTGAGGGGAGGGGGTCAAACTAACAGAGAGTGAGGGGAGGGGTCAAACTAACAGAGAGTGAGGGGAGGGGGTCAAACTAAGAGGGAGTGAGGGGAGGGGGGCAAACTAACAGAGAGGGGAGGGGTCAAACTAACAGAGAGTGAGGGGAGGGGTCAAACTAACAGGGAGTGAGGGGAGGGGATCAAACTAACAGGGAGTGAGGGGAGGGGGGCAAACTAACAGGGAGTGATGGGAGGGGTCAAACTAAGAGAGAGTGAGGGGAGTGGGTCAAACTAACAGGGAGTGAGGGGAGGGGTCATACTAACAGAGAGTGAGGGGAGGGGTCAAACTAACGGAGAGTGAGGGGAGGGGTCAAACTAACAGAGAGGGAGGGGAGGGGATCAAACTAACGGAGAGTGAGGGGAGTGGGTCAAACTAACGGAGAGGGAGGGGAGGGGGTCAAACTAACAGGGAGTGAGCGGAGGGGGTCAAACTAACAGAGAGTGAGGGGAGGGGATCAAACTAACAGAGAGTGAGGGGAGGGGGTCAAACTAACAGGGAGTGAGGGGAGGGGGTTGTAAGATTTCAATTGATCTCAGAGTTCTTGGAGAAGACACCAACAGGCAGCAGCCAGTAAGTTTGAGCAATAGATCAGATTTATTAAGCTTACAGCGTAATCAATACTTAACAACAGGCGATAGTTTTAACGAGTCTCTGGAGCCTCTCGGACACAGATGACGTCGTCTTAAGTTTGTTCCTTTGTTCTCGCAGTAAGTCTGTGTAAAGTTGTTCTTTGAGTGTCGAGGTTTTAACCCTTTTCTCATCAAAAGTTCGCTCAGCCAGTGTCCATAGTCTTTAACAAATCATCTTCTTTAATTGGTTCCAATGGTAAAAATACCATCGTCACTCAGACTAAGGGTAGCTTCTTGCCTTTCCAGTATTTATCCTACAACTTTACCCTGTTCATCGTTATCTTGTTTATAGTTCTTCACCCCATTGGAATTCATCTTATCTCTCTTATTCTAGGTTCCCTGGTACAAGCAGTGTTAAGGAAACTCTCATTAAGCTTAGCATTATAATATGTTATTTACCAATTTAACCTTCACTCGCAGCCTGTGGCTGTTTGTTATCAGAGCGGAGTCAAAACTGCTTTTGACTGTCTCCGCGGCTATATTCGAACAGTCTTTAACATTTCCATACCCACAGGGAATTATGGGTAAGATTAGTTGGTCAATGGCTACCTTTGACTTTATACATATGAGATTTCTCTAAATACCAGTCTTTCGTACAGTCCCCACCTCGAGGATGAAATGTTTCAAACATTGATTCCTCGACTATTTCAATCTATTCTCTGACAAGAATTGTTGCAAATTGGAGTCCTCTAATTGAGGGGAACGGAGCGCTACTCAAAGGAGGTTTTATCCCCCTTGTCATTATAGGTCTGGGTTCTAACTATGACATTCCCAGGGGCCGACCCTTTACTATTGTCATGGCTGAGGGACACCCCGGGGTCTCCCTAACCATCATGTCGGCCGTGCTGATATTCCTTTCCTTCCAGTGCGTCCCAGTCTATCATTTCTCCTCCGCCCGCTGCTCCTACTGCTGAATCATACGATCTGGCAGTGGTGACCCTGATCTGACCCCGCCTGGGGTCTCCTCTACATTGCTTCGGATCTTCTCTTTCGGTGTGCTTAATTAATTTGTTGGTGCTGCTTAGTCATAGGCATGAGTACACAATTGGCTTATCCATCGAAGTCTTACTACACGGGTTACATATATCAAATACACTATCATTACAAGTTGGACAACTAACTGAGCGTGTGAATTAATTCGAACCTAAGGGTGTGCTGATATATCAAGGCCAGTATCCCACCAGTGTGAGTTTCCCCTTTGCTGTTAATTTCAATATCTATTCTCGAGTTGTCTTGCTCCAAAACATCAAAATGCTTCAGGGAGGAGTTCAGTCACATCATGAGCTCACTGAAACCCCCAGACAACAGGGGACTGTAGTATCCGAATTGTGCCACATAATTGTGCCGCTCATACTTAAGTATCTCATTTACTGTCAGTTTCACTTGAGCATAGGATCTGATATCGAGTAAAACAAGTTGGTTGATGGGACAGGTGCTGTTCGACCCGTAGATCATGGTAGTTGCGGTAGTAGTGACACAGGAGGCACCACCAAAATCACCTCATTCTGGATTCGTTCTGGTTTTTCCCACGAGCTGTTACCTACAAAACACAATTATTACAGTCACAGTTAAATTCAGTCTTACAATCATTTCACGCGACAACTAATCAACAAATCAGATCTCTCTTTTACTCGTATCCATCTTGTGGATAATTCATGTTAAACATGATTTCTCCTCAGCCCTCAATTGTCCCAATCCAAATTTCATGTAACTCTCCACTTCAACTACGATTTCATTCCCTCTAACAGGTACCAGTGTGTTTAACTCTATTCTGATTGTTTCATTAATTAGATAGTTTCTCGATGGAGTATGCGTCAATGCTTTAAAAGTTGTCTCACTCTCCTGAGCCACATTAACCATTTCATGTCGTGCTGTTGTCAAGTAACTGAGCATGTCTGAGACCCGTTCTTCAGTGCAGATTCACCATACATTTCCGGATGGTAATTGCTCCATACGCACAAATCACATTTGCACACTCGTACCGGTATCTCACTATCATGCCAAACGTGCCATCCGATACAAGCCATTCCCGGGCTTTCAGATGATCCTATCAAAAGATTGTAGTTGTCTGGAGATCTTTGCTCATCTTCCTCTGCATGGTCCCGCTGTCTTGGGTAGTGGCCAGACTATCAATTCAGTTTTCTTAAAAAGTACATAGGCAAGGCACAAATGTCTCCAAGAGAAAGCTGTCAATTTACTATTTGTAACTACACTTTCCTGACTTTCACTAGAAAGTTAGGAAAATTCCCATTTGATGGTGTAATTCTCCTGTTTCTATCTTACATAGAAACATAGAAACATAGAAAATAGGTGCAGGAGTAGACCATTCGGTCCTTCGAGCCTGCACCGCCATTCAATGCGTTCATGGCTGAACATGCTACCTCAGTACCCCATTCCTGCTTTCTCGCCATACCCCTTGATCCCCCTAGTTGTGAGTATTATATCTAACTCCCTTTTGAATATATTTAGCGAACTGGCCTCAACAACCTTCTGTGGTAGAGAATTCCACAGATTCACCACTCTCTGGGTGAAGAAGTTCCTCCTCATCTCAGTCTTAAATGGCTTCCCCTTTATCCTTAGACTGTGACCCCTGGTTTTAGTTCCCCTAACATTGGAAACATTCTGCCCGCATCTAATTTGTCTAAACCAGTCAGGATTTTAAACGTCTCTATAAGATCCCCCCTCATTCTTCTGAACTCCAGAGGATACAAGTTCAGTTGATCCAGTCTTTCTTGCTATGTCAGTCTAGCCATCCCAGGAATCAATCTAGTGAACCTTCGTTGCACTCCCTCAATAGCAAGAATGTCCTTCCTCAAGTTAGGAGACCAAAACTGCACACAATACTCCAGGTGTGGCCTCACCAAGGCCCTGTACAACTGTAGCATCACCTCCCTACTCCTGTACTCAAATCCCCTTGCTATGAAGGCCATCATGCCATTTGCTTTCTTGACTGCCTGCTGCACTTGTCTTCCCACCTTCAGTGACTGATGTACCATGACGCCCAGGTCTCGTTGCACCTCCCCTTTCCCTAATCTGCCACCATTCAGGTAATAATCTGCCTCCCTATTTTTACCACCAAAGTGGATAACCTCACATTTATCCACATTGTACTTCATCTGCCATACATTTGCCCATTCACCCAACCTGTCCAAGTCACTCTGTAGCCTCCTAGCATCCTCCTCATTGTTCACACTGCCTCCCAATTTAGTGTCATCCGCAAATTTGGAGATATTACAATTAATCCCTTCGTCCAAATCATTAATATATAATGTAAACAGCTGGGGCCCCAGCACCGAACCCTGCGGTACCCCGCTGGTCACTGCCTGCCATTCTGAAAAGTACCCATTTACTCCTACTCTTTGTTTCCTGTGTGCCAACCAGTTCTCAATCCACGTCAACACATTACCCCCAATCCCATGTGCTTTAACTTTGCACACCAATCTCTTTTGTGGGACCTTGTCGAAGGCCTTCTGAAAGTCCAAATACACCACATCTACAGGTTCCCCCCCGTCCACCCTATTGGAAACATCCTCAAAAAATTCCAGAAGATTTGTCAAGCATGATTTCCCTATCACAAATCCATGCTGACTTGGACCTATCATGTCGCCACTTTCCAAATGGTCTGTTATGACATCTTTAATAATTGATTCCATCATTTTACACAACACCGATGTCAGGCTGACCGGTCTATAATTCCCTGCTTTCTCCCTCCCTCCTTTTTAAAAAAGAGGGGTTACATTAGCCACCCTCCACTCCATCGGAACTGATCCAGAGTCTAAGGAATGTTGGAAAATGATCGTCAATGCATCCACTATTTCCAAGGCCACCTCCTTAAGTACTCTGGGATGCAGACCATCAGGCCCTGGGGATTTATCAGCCTTCACCCTCAATCACTTCCTCTCTCCATTTTACACATCCCCTTAATTATCATTCATATCTCATTCATGAGCCTTGGAGGAACTTTACTGTCCAGTACAATATTTAAGATTGAAAACATAGATCAAACATTCTCACTTGGTCCAAGCTATTAACACTTTTTACTGATCAATATTTTAGAGGATCTTTTATTTTCCCAAAAGTAACCCAATATATAGTGCCTGAGTCCATTTTGTCATTTCAAAATTATCCCAAAATCCAAACAGCAGTACTGTTAAACTGAAAGGTTTTGTCAATGTTCAATTTCATTTCTATCAATTTATCTTCCATTTCTAATTTCAGAAACAAATGATTTCCAGGCTAGGTGGTTTACACAGTGTTTTAACATTAGAGACAGAAGTGTTACAATTAGTTTACAAGGTAACTTCCATATAACAAAAGAAAGCAGAGAATCCATTGTGGCTCTGCTTAAGAGCCCAAGGGGTTAATTTATCAAATCATAATTTACCTTCTGTCACTGTGGGGAAATATTAACTTAAAATTAAGAAACTTAAATTTAATAATGTCCAATACCTTTAAATTTCATTCAGCAATACTAAAGTTGTTGCTCGGTGAACTTAAACTGCTGTCAGTGGAAAGGGTTAACTCCTTTGCAGGTTTTTAAGAAGGTGGAGCGAAACATTGTCAGGCGCACGCAATTGCGTCACTTCACGTAAATTAAAAAAATCTTTCCCGATCGAAAAAGACAGTTGTGTTTTCACACTTTAACTAAACACGAAGAGAACAGATAAAACAAAACAAAACAGCACATGCTTGTAGGAAACAGTAAATTACGTCATATTTCTTATTGTCCTTTCTTCAGATGCCTTTCCAAATAACTGTAAAAACATTGAATACAACTGGAGAAAAATTAGTTTTTCACATTTAAACAAATCAAATCAAACTGCTTTGGAAGATTTCACCATAGCAACCACGATTCCAAGGTTAAATCTTAGACGGAAACTTAATCTTTTGTTAAACAAACTTTTTGTTTTTCTTAGTTTTTCCACACCAGCTTAAATTAAATTGTAATTCAAGGTTTTCTTTCCAATTCTTGGGGCACAATCTTATTCACACATTCTTAAAACTTCCAAAATCCAACACAACACAAAAGGGTTAAATGCTTTTAACACAGAAGTGGGTGGAGCTAAAACACACACAATAGACACTTTTTGTTTTAAAGACAAACTTTCAGACAAAAGGAATACTGTAACTACTTAAACATTCATAGTTAGGAAAACTTTTACTCTTTAACACACACTTTCACACAAACTGAAATTCCAGCATTTTTTAAGGTTCCTTTCACTCAAATCTTGTGTTTTATTTGTTTCAGCACAGACGTGAATAACTTCCATGTCGGTAAAACTTTAAGTTTCTCTTTTTTTTCCTTTTTTGTAAATCGGCATCTCAGCAGCTTTTCCTGGCTTTCCAAATCCCTGTTTTTTTCCTTTTCTTTGCTGAATTTTCAGATTGGTTAGCCTGCAATTTAGATTTTTTTCCTTCTCTATCTCCCCACTCTCTCTCCTGCACTTTATGCTTCACCTCCTTCAGGCTATCTATCAACTGTTCCCAGTGATATGCCAACGCCATTGTATTTCTGGTTTTACTTTTTAACACGCTCTTTCCCGCTCCCTTCTTTCAGAGAGAAAAATACTCAGTCTAAGCAACGATCACGTGCGTTTGACCAAGTCCCTCTGGTCCCCACAACCAGAACCTTACAACGCCCAACTCTGTGATCCCACTTCTGACACCACTGTAAGATTTGGATCACAGGTCACACACAGATTACCCAAAGGTTCTTAGGAGTTGTAAGGCTTTTTATTAAAGAGCTACAGTTTAAAGCATAATCAGATATTACTACATGTGATTGAAATAGATACAGTAGACACACAACCCGTGACAGATGAGGGCGATCTACGGCCCTAGAATGGAACGAAACAACTGGACAGACGGGGAGGCAGTACGGTGGTCTCGGATTGGCTGGATTCCTGCAGTCTGCGGTCACTTCCGTTGGGTCATCCCTCGAGCTGTAGGAGGTGTTAGGCTGCAGCCACCTTGGGGAAGCCTTCGCCCCTAACTGCCTGATTTCCCCTCTCGGTCGTCTACTTTTATAGTTATTTCAGTGGGCTGGTGATTACCTGGTGACAATCATTTGTTCCCCATCCCATCGTCCAATTACAAGGGAGAGGTTACCTCTGACAGCCCCCTCCCAGTGTCATGAGGTCATTTTCCTCCTTATCTCTGTTCTAAAGGTCTTGTTGCCCTCTTGGAGATAGCTTGTTTATCCTACAGCTCCTTGCTACATCCCGTATCAGGCCTAGTTATGCCCACTCGAAGGCCTGTTTTTGTGTTCTGACATCATAATTCAGCTCTCTGTACAGCTATTTTTCTGACATGACTGGAATCTTTCTGTGTCATCAACTTAGGCAAACTGCTGATCGAGGGAACCCGTAACAGACTATTATTTCTTTCAATCCATGATTTCTTACAAGTGTCTGGGAGGGTGAGACGGGGTCAGGAGGGGAGTGAGATTAGTCTGACCGGGTTGAACAGGGTCTGGAAGGGTGAGACGGGGTCAGGAGGGGAGTGAGATTAGTCTGACAGGGTTGAACAGTGTCTGGGAGGGTGAGTCGGGGTCAGGAGGGGGAGTGAGATTAGTCTGACAGGGTTTAACAGTGTCTGGGAGGGTGAGACGGGGAGTGAGATTAGTCTGACAGGGTTTAACAGTGTCTGGGAGGGTGAGACGGGGTCAGGAGGGGAGTGAGATTAGTCTGACAGGGTTGAACAGTGTCTGGGAGGGTGAGTCGGGGTCAGGAGGGGGAGTGAGATTAGTCTGACAGGGTTTAACAGTGTCTGGGAGGGTGAGACGGGGTCAGGAGGGGAGTGAGATTAGTCTGACAGGGTTTAATAGTGTCTGGGAGGGTGATACGGGGTCAGGAGGGGAGTGAGATTAGTCTGACAGGGTTTAACAGTGTCTGGGAGGGTGAGACGGGGTCAGGAGGGGAGTGAGATTAGTCTGACAGGGTTTAACAGTGTCTGGGAGGGTGAGACGGGGTCAGGAGGGGAGTGAGATTAGTCTGACAGGGTTTAATAGTGTCTGGGAGGGTGATACGGGGTCAGGAGGGGAGTGAGATTAGTCTGACAGGGTTTAGCAGTGTCTGGGAGGGTGAGACGGGCTTAGGAGGGGAGTGAAAAAGTCACAAATACGTCAACAGGGGGAAAGAATCGAAACTTCACTTACTGAATCACAAAGGAGCCGGCACAGAGACATCAGAAGCTGAGAAAATAAAACAGAATGTGAGAAATGGGAATAAAATATATAAATAGAGAATGTGAGATATTCTACATCACTGACTGGGCCCAGGTGCCAATCACCTCCCAGCAATAACTAAACAGACTCACATGATAAATGTGCACAGAGACAAGGGACTGGAGGGCGAGGGACTGGAGGGGCAGGGGCTGGAGGGCGAGGGACAGGAGGGGCAGGGGCTGGAGGGTGAGGGACTGGAGGGTGAGGGACAGGAGAGCGAGGGGCAGGGCCTGGAGGGCGAGGGACTGGAGGGCGAGGGACTGGAGGGGGAGGGACTGGAGGGGGAGGGACTGGAGGGCGAAGGGCTGGAGGGCGAAGGGCTGGAGGGCGAAGGGCTGGAGGGCGAAGGGCTGGACGGCGAGGGACAGGAGGGTGAGGGACAGGAGAGCGAGGGACTGGAGGGGGAGGGACAGGAGGGCGAGGGACAGGAGGGGCAGGGGCTGGAGGGCGAGGCACTGGAGGGTGAGGGACAGGAGGGCGAGGGACAGGAGGGCGAGGGACTGGATGGGGAGGGACTGGAGGGGGAGGGGCAGGAGGGGCTGGAGGGCGAGGGTCTGGAGAGGGAGGGGCTGGAGGGCGAGGGACTGGAGGGCGAGGGGCTGGAGGGCGAGGGGCTGGAGGGCGAGGGACTGAACGGCGAGGGACTGGAGGGTGGAGGACTGGAGGGCGAGTGGCTGGAGGGCGAGTGACTGGAGGGCGAGGGACTGGAGGGCGAGAGGCTGGAGGGCGAAAGGCTGGAGGGCGAGGGACTGGAGGGCGAGAGGCTGGAGGGCGAGAGGCTGGAGGGCGAGGGACTGGAGGAGAGGGGCTGGAGGGCGAGGGGCTGGAGGGCGAGGGGCTGGAGGGCGAGGGACAGGATGGCGAGGGTCTGGTGTGAGGATCGGAGAGTGTAATAAATGTCAGTTAGAATGGGGATAACCCATTATCAGAGTGTGAGCACACACCTAGTGTGAGGATCGGAGAGTGTGTACTCACTCTGTCCCTCAGTTCTACATTCCTCTCTCTCACTCTCCCCTCTCAGTGCCCTGTGCTCCCAGTACTGGAGATTCCCTACACTCACTCTGTCCCTCAGTTCTACATTCCTCTCTCACTCTCTCCTCTCAGTGCCCTGTGCTCCCAGTGCTGGAGATTCCCCACACTCGCTCTGTCCCTCAGTTCTACATTCCTCTCTCTCACTCTCTCCTCTCAGTGCCCTGTGCTCCCAGTACTGGAGATTCCCCACACTCACTCTGTCCTTCAGTTCTACATTCCTCTCTCTCACTCTCTCCTCTCAGTGCCCTGTGCTCCCAGTACTGGAAATTCCCCACACTCACTCTGTCCCTCAGTTCTACATTCCCCTCTCTCTGATTCTTACCTCTCCGTTGTTTTATCCAGATGAATATTCCAATTATCCCGATTATAACCAGTGCAGCGACTGATCCAATTATAATTCCAGGATGGGTACGTGCACCACTGTTTTCCGGTATTTCTGAAACACATTTGAATAATATCAGGGTAGTCTGTCTTTTCCCGGATCCATTCCCAGTTCGGTGTCAACGGAGGGATAATTTTAACCTCACCCGCCCGTCGGGAATCTGAGGGATCGGGTCCAACGCTGGTTTTACTCTCGCCTGATCTCACTCTCCATTGGAGTCAATAAAGAGTCTCATTGATGGTGGTGTTGAACCGGCGTTGCCCCGATCCCCGGGTTACCTGCCCGGCGAGCTCGGTTCAATTTACCCCCCATGTCTCTGTGTCCTGTCCTGGGTCCATCCCCAGGGTCACATTGTACGCCCCAGGAGTCAGCATCACTGATGGATTTCACATCAAACTTCAAAGGGATGGGGAATAAATTGACTGCAGCAAACTGGGCTGAGCTGGTAATGAGTAAAGCTACAGATAAACAGTGGGGTAGCTTCAAAAAAAGTACCGGGTACAATCCAACACCAGGACTTTCCCCGACAATGCAAAGACTCCACTTCTGTAGTTAGGCAACCATGGTCGACAAATGAAAGAAGTGAGAGTATCCAGGTAAAGGGAAAGGCTGACACAGTGACCAGAGATTGAGATACAGAGCACTTAGACAAGTATCGGCTGATCAGAGAGTCAGCATGGATTTGTGAAGGGTAGGTCCTGTCTGACGAATCTAATTGAATTTCATGAGGAGGTCACTAACATGGTGGATAAGGCAGTGTCGGTGGATGTTGTGTATATGGACTTCCAGAAGGCATTTGATAAGGTTCCTCACGAGAGATTATTAGCAGAAATAAAAGCTTACAGAATTGGAGCTAATCTTGTGACACGGGTTGAAAATTGGTTGGGAGGAAGGAGTCAGAGAATCGGGATAAAGGGAATGTGCTCCGATTGGCAGGATGTTCCGAGTGGTGTTCCCCAGGGATCTGTACTGAGGCCTCAGCTTTTCACCATATATATCAATGATTTGGATGAAGTTTCACATTCTCACCACTCTCTGGGTAAAGAAGTTTCTTCTGAATTCCCTATTGGATTTCTTGGTGACTATCTTATATTGATGGCCTCTATGCTCTTCCCCACAAGTGGAAACATTCTCTCTGTATCCACTCAATCAAATCCGGTCATAATTTTATAGACTCTATTAGGTCACCCCTCAGCCTTCTTTTTTCAAGTGAAAAGAGACCCAGCCTGTTCATCTTTTCCTGATATGTATAGCCTCGCATTTCTGGTATCATCCTTGTAAATCTTCTCTGCACCCTCTCCAGGCCTCTATATCCTTTTTATAATATGGCGACCAGAACTGTACGCAGTACTCCAAGTGTGGTCTAACCAAGGATTGATGAAGGTTTAGCATAACTTCACTACTTTTCCATTCTATCCCTCTAGAAATAAACCCTAGCGCTTGATTTGCTTTTTTTATGGCCTTGTTACCTGTGGCGCAACTTTTAGTGATTTGTGTATTTGTACTCCAAGATCCCTTTGTTCCTCTAACCCACCTCTGGCGTACTACATTCAGTTCTGGGCACCAAACCTCACGTAAGATATATTGGCCTTGGAGGGGGTACAGAGCAGATTCACCAGAATGATACCAGCTCAGAGGGTTACATTTTGAGGACAAAGTTGGCTTGTATTGCGCTGAGCGTAGAAGGATGAAGGGTGATCACATTGAGGTGTTTAAAATGATAAAGGGATTGGATAGGGTAGATACAGAGAAACTATTTTCACTGGTGGTGAATCCGGAACAAAAGAGCATAATCTTAAAATTAGAGCCAGGACATTTAGGAGTGAAATCAGAAAGCACTTCTTCACACAAAGGGCAGTGGAAATCTGGAACTCTCTCCCCCAAAAGTCTGTGGGTTCAACTGAAATTTTTATGACTGAGATCGAGTGATTTTTGTTGGGTAAGGGTATCAAGGGATGTAGAGCAATGACGGGTAAATGGAGTTGAGGTACTGAACAGTCATGATCTCATTGAATGGTGGAACAGACTCAAGGGGCCGAATGTCCTACTCCTGTTCCTATGATCCATACATGCTCACAGAGACACACGCACACATCCAGTGCAGTTCCTTACCCCACCGATAGACCTCTGCCTCTGCCAGGCTGCTGTGTTCAATTTGACAGGAGTATTGATCCTCATCCCCAGCATTCACTTCAATCTCGTTCTTGATCTGATGGGTCCCATTGTGGTTCGGTCGAACCCCCGAGGAGTGGCTCTCAGACATTGGCTCTCCATTCCTTAGCCAGGTCACCTCGATGTCTACAGGGTAAAATCCAGTAACCAGGCAGGAGAGAGTGGGCGGTTTGTCCTGACTATTGGGGTCACTTCTGGAGATGAACACTTCGGGCTGAACTGAAAGGGGAAAGGGAGAAAACACAAACAGTAGACAGACACCGAATGGAATGGGAGAACGGTTTCATAGATCTGTGAAGTTAGATCAGAACATGGGATAAAAACTGAAATCAATACCTTTCCTTTCAAAATATTCCTTTCCAGCTCGCAAATATAATGTTAAATCATTAACAAATCCTTGTTCTAGATGTGCTTTCCAATACTTGTTCCAGGATTCATCCGAATTCCATTTCTCCATTGTCTTCACTGAATTGTGATTGGTTGCGACCCATCTCATTCTGTCTGGCTCTAAACTAAGATAGTCCTTTCCGTCATATCCAACACGCATCGATCTCTTAATGGAGCCGTCGTCAGTTATTTCAACAATTGAAATCCATTGAAAAATGTGAAGTCCTATCAATGACCAAACAGGGATCAATAATCAATAGTTAATGGAAAATCACAAATCAGTCTGATCAGAGGGGAAAGGGACTGTAGAATCAGGGGGAAATGGGGGGATAGAGTCACAGTCGGATCAGAGGGGAAAGGGGCTGTAGAATCAGGGGGAAATGGGGGGTTAGAGTCACAGTCTGATCAGAGGGGAAAGGGACTGTAGAATCAGATAGAAATGGAGGGTTAGAGTCACAGACTGATCAGAGGGGAAAGGGACTGTAGAATCAGATAGAAATGGAGGGTTAAAGTCACAGACTGATCAGAGAGGAAAGGGGCTGTAGAATCGGTAGAAATATCAGAAGGGTTCCCAGTGGAAGCTGATTATTGGACTTTTTTAAGTGAATTCAGAGACCAGCCTGAACCTTCCTATTAATGGGCAGAAGTTTAACGGAATGATTAATGGGAAATTGGGCAGAGATCCATTATGTTACCCAACCAAGAGGGTTAAATCCCACTAGTGTAAGCAAAGGAGTAAATTCCCAGCACGGTAACAACATGAGTTAATTCCCAACACACTAACGGAAGGGGTTACTTCACAGAATGGAGTGTCCCAGGGGTCAGTGCTGGGAGATGGACTGAGTGGAGTGTCCCAGGGATCAGTGCTGAGAGATGGGCAGAGTGCAGTGTCCCAGGGATCAGTGCTGGGAGATGGACTGAGTGGAGTGTCCCAGGGATCAGTGCTGGGAGATGGACTGAGTGGAGAGTCCCAGGGATCAGTGCTGGGAGATGGACTGAGTGGAGTGTCCCAGGGATCAGTGCTGGGAGATGGGCTGAGTGGAGTGTCCCAGGGGTCAGTGCTGGGGGCTGAGTGGAGTGTCCCAGGGATCAGTGCTGGGAGATGGACTGAGTGGAGTGTCCCAGGGATCAGTGCTGGGAGATGGACTGAGTGGAGTGTCCCAGGGATCAGTGCTGGGAGATGGACTGCGTGGAGTGTCCCAGGGGTCAGTGCTGGGAGATGGGCTGAGTGGAGTTTCTCAGGGATCAATGCTGGGAGATGGACTGAGTGATGTGTTCCAGGGATCAGTGCTGGGAGATGGACTGTGTGATGTGTCCCAGGGATCAGTGCTGGGAGATGGGCTGAGTGGAGTGTCCCAGGGGTCAGTGCTGGGAGATGGACTGAGTGCAGTGTCCCAGGGATCAGTGCTGGGAGATGGACTGAGTGGAGTGTCCCAGGGATCAGTGCTGGGGGCTGAGTGGAGTGTCCCAGGGATTAGTGCTGGGAGATGGGCTGAGTGGAGTGTCCCAGGGATCAGTGCTGGGAGATCGACTGAGTGGAGTGTCCCAGGGATCAGTGCTAGGGGCTGAGTGGAGTGTCCCAGGGGTCAGTGCTGGGGGCTGAGTGGAGTGTCCCAGGGATCAGTGCTGGGAGATGGGCTGAGTGGAGTGTCCCAGGGATCAGTGCTGGGAGATGGGCTGAGTGGAGTGTCCCAGGGATCAGTGCTGGGAGATGGGCTGAGTGGAGTGTCCCAGGGATCAGTGCTGGGAGATGGGCTGAGTGGAGTGTCCCAGGGATCAGTGCTGGGAGATGGGCTGAGTGATGTGTCCCAGGGATCAGTGCTGGGAGATGGGCTGAGTGGAGTGTCCCAGGGATCAGTGCTGGAAGATGGGCTGAGTGGAGTGTCCCAGGGGTCAGTGCTGGGAGATGGGCTGAGTGGAGTGTCCCAGGGATCAGTGCTGGGAGATGGACTGAGTGGAGTGTCCCAGGGATCAGTGCTGGGAGATGGACTGAGTGGAGTGTCCCAGGGGTCAGTGCTGGGAGATGGACTGAGTGGAGTGTCCCAGGGATCAGTGCTGGGAGATGGACTGAGTGGAGTGTCCCAGGGATCAGTGCTGGGAGATGGACTGAGTGGAGTGTCCCAGGGATCAGTGCTGGGAGATGGGCTGAGTGGAGTGTCCCAGGGATCAGTGCTTGGGGATGGGCTGAGGGGAGTGTCCCAGGGATCAGTGCTGGGAGATGGGCTGAGTGGAGTGTCCCAGGGATCAGTGCTGGGAGATGGACTGAGTGGAGTGTCCCAGGGGTCAGTGCTGGGAGATGGGCTGAGTGGAGTGTCCCAGGGGTCAGTGCTGGGAGGTGGGCTGAGTGGAGTGTCCCAGGGATCAGTGCTCGGAGATGGGCTGAGTGGAGTGTCCCAGGGATCAGTGCTGGGAGATGGGCTGAGTGGAGCGCTAGACATTGACCAGTACACATGCTTAAAAGGTCATTGCTTCAGCAGGAACATCGACGCCTCCTCCCAACACGCATGCTCATTAGTGTTACGATCTGTTGAATGCTCTCCGCACATTCTCCATCAAGGAGTGAGTGCCTCTGTCCCTTACAGTCTTCACTGCCTTAACTCTCTGAGGTATTTATCACAGAGAGTCCCATTCTCCTTTCACACTGCCTCCTGGATTGGCATTGCCCATTCTGCTCTACTGGAGAAGACCGATCTCACCCCCAGATATATGAATATACACCGAGACACAAAAAGAAGCCAGTAATTGCCCAACAAGCTTCCCTTTCCTGGATGATCTCAACCATCTCACCATATTCTCAACTTGCTCTATCGCAAACCTCTCCTGATCTTCGTCAATGTGGACAGTACTTTGTAAATATCTCGATCAGAATAGGGAGAAGGAACAGAATAACTGTCTGTGTGTCCCTGATTCATGGTGGCCATACACTATACAGTCCAGTGTTAGAATGCAGTATAACTATGGCTGGGTACCTGTCCGGCACCCATTAAACAGGGCAGGCAGTGGGAGATTCTGCTGATCTTACCGGATGTCTGGTTTGTCCCCTTCATTATCGTATTCAGATTCTCCTTTGCCTTGCCTGACCGTGTGTTCCCGAGATCTGTGAGATATTCCCAGTATTCCACATCGAAAGCGTCTGCCATGAACTGCTGCCTGGGGATCATCCGACGGATATCAGTGTCATGATAATTAAGTTGAACTCCCTTCACCATCGCAACATTAGTAACCTCGGGAAAGTCACTAATGCCAGAGATTGCTGTGTACATCACAGTAAGTGAGTTAGTGTCTGTAAAATAAACAATTAAAGGGACAGGATAATAAACATTTACAAACACGATTCAAAGTGAAGCCCATTCACACAATGACAATCTCCAATAGTCCACCACTTTATCGCAACGTCTGATATTATAAACATAATACAATTAAACTGGGTCAGAATAAGATGGCTGCAGCCCCTCCAAACAGGGAGTAAACACGGAATCAGAGTTACTGAGACGCCCGATGGAGTCCATGGGAATACGTGAGAGAGTCTGGGACACATTCAATGGGTTGGGGTGTTAAAGAGAAGCGGGGAGAAATTCAGTATCGCCCCATTTGGGGCGCAATTATCGGCCGGGCGCAAAGATTAGCGCCTGGCGCTAATTATCACCACCGACTGCAAACTTGACTTTTATCGCCCCTGGAGGTGATTGCTGCGCTAAATCAGGCGCTTCACACCTGTCTTAAGGCTCAAAGGCCGAGGAGCGAGGCGCTACCTCAGAGCGCTGGCGAAGCTCATGTAATGTCAGTCAGCAATGGAACACACACACAATGGCGCGGGCCAGTTCTTAAAGGGGATGGTTAATCTTGCTTTCCATCCACATCCTGCTCATTGCAGCCTTGAATCTTGGCCTGGAGAGACCTGCACATCAAATCTGCTGGAACGAACAATGGAGAGTACCAGGCAAAGAGCTCAGATTGCAGCCCCCACAGTCTCTTCTAAATCAATACAAGGAATGGCAAATCAAAATGAACCTGCAAAGTGCTGCTCAGTACCCAAAACTCCTTCACACAGCGTTGAATCTCTACAGAAGTCTCTCTCTCTCTCTCTCAAAATGCGTAGTTCAAAAATGGCACCAACAATAAAAGGCAGGAAGCGGTCACCTTTAAATAGCGCTCCCCCTTTCCCTTCATGACTGCAGAACGCTCCCCTCAACCTGTTGTTGCTAGCGCCAGGCGGTAAGGCAGGGGGCGCCACTCAATATCCGCTCCGGGGCGATGCGCACTCGACTGACGTCACGATCTGTCGGCGCAGGAGATTGTGGCGGTAGTGTTTAGCGCCGCCGCAAAATGTCTAGTTAATTTCGCGAGCGGCGCAAACTTCGCCGCGCCTAGGCGCTAGATGCTTTGCGCCCCATTAGCGCCCTCTTAAGGTGCTAACGGGAGGCGCAACCAACTGAATTTTTCCCCCAAGATCTCTAACCAAGGAACAGTAACCTGGGACACACCTGTTCTATCTCTAACCTGGAACAGTAACCTGGGACACACCCGGTCTATCTCTAAACTGGAACAGTAACCTGGGACACACTCGGTCTTTCTCTAACCAGGAACAGTAACCAGAGACACACCTGGTCTATCTCTAACCAAGGAACAGTAACCTGGGACACACCTGGTCTATCTCTAACCTGGAACAGTAACCTGGGACACACCCGGTCGATCTCTAAACTGGAACAGTAACCTGGGACACACTCGGTCTTTCTCTAACCAGGAACAGTAACCAGAGACACACCTGGTCTATCTCTAACCAAGGAACAGTAACCTGGGACACACCCGGTCTATCTCTAACCTGGAACATTAACCTGGTACACACCCGGTCTATCTCTAACCTGGAACATTGACCTGGGATAAATCCAACTCTATCTGAAACTCAACCAGGGGACATCTGGAGAGAGATATTGAGGAGACTCTCCTGACCAGGGAACATCTGGAGAGAGATGTTGAGGAGACCCTTCTGACCAGGGAACATCTGGAGAGAGGAATTGTGGATAACCCGTGGACAGGTCTGTTGTTTATCATCATAACCAGGAAACATGTGGGAATAAAAATTCGATTGCCCTTGAAAACGGGTGCGGGGATCGCAACGCGCAATCAACCCGCACCCGGTCAAAGTACTGCAGGAAGCACGCAAACTTCGTGCTGTCTGGTAAATATGATTGTAACGTGCAGCCAACGCTTAACATGCTGTTGAGAGGCTGCACACCTCAGCAAGGGGTCCAAGTTCGTGCGAGGCTAGCACCACTTAAAGCTAGCCTGCACTACTTAAAGCCAGCCTGCACGTCTTAAAGGGGAGGTGCATTCTGGCTGCAGCAGGTACTGGAAGTCATTGTAGAGGTGTATGAGACCTACAGGAAGAATGAAGATGGTGCAACATGGCAGAGAGGGCTCCCAGATTTTCTGATGCAGTACTCGAGGGCCTGGTGCAGCAGGTGGACAGGAGGTGAGATGTCCTGAATCCACAGGGGACCAGGAGGCCCTCCAGACAAACTGTGAGAAGGCAATGGGAGCAGATAGCCGTCGTGGTCAATGCCAGCAGGGCAAGAAGTTTAATGACCTCACGCCAGTGGTCACGGTCAGTGAATTCATCTTCAAATGCCACATCCTTACAACTGAACCACTGCTCAATTCATCACCCGCCCCTCCTTCACTCTCACCTACCAACAAACTCCATCAATCACGATTCATACCTCACATTCATAGCACCACCTCACCCTCACAAACTTAGCACTGCTCAAGCCTCACACCCACAGCTCACACCTTGCACACACTGCCAGCTATTCAACCATGACAGCCACATCACCCAAACACAAAGGTGGATACAAACTACTGCACCCATGTCTGGGAGCAACTAATCTAAGCAGAAGCCTTGAAGTAAGCTGCCACACCAATCCCTGGAGACTTCAGCAACTTCAAATAAGATAACAAACCACCAAACACTTCTACAAACTCACCAAGAGCCAGTAGAAATCAATCAGCACCTAACCTGAAAGCAGTTGATGGTCCCTTTAAATAGCGCTGGTGGGCGGTCCTCCCAGCATGTTCAGCTGTGTGTCTTTAAGAGAGGGCGTTAGCTGGAGTGTGGAGCTCAAAAATGGCAGCGCTGGCGTCAAATCACCATTACACACTGACTGACGTCACGATCTGCCTACCCTGCAAACTTCCGACGCACACTCCCAGCGCCCGCGCTAACAAACTACCCAAAATGGTGTCCGCGCGGCCCACACCAGAAGCGGGCGCGCGTGGCGCGGAATCCATTTTAGACACAAAACGCCACCCGTAGCACCAAAAAACCGAGCGCTACCGAGTCGAATTTCGCGGCCGTGCTGTGAGAGAATTCAGAAATGAACAGAAGGGAAACAGTGATATTTGGGAAGATGAAGTGCGATGCCATGGGGTGCGGTCACTCTAGGAACAGTCTGACTGTCGACCAGGGGTGATGGACAATCAGGGGCAGCAGCTCCACTGTGCTTCACAGATCCTGTAATGACCACTTTACACATGGGCAGTAGGGGCCCAAAGGATGTTGGTGGTGGATTGTCTGAGATAACCTGGCCTATTCAACCACGAGGGCATCACAGCTGAGCCTGGCGTGGGTTAAACATGGATTATCCTCCCCGCACAGTTCAGAACACTTTAGTCCAGGAGAGGTGAAGCTGTTTCCCGTCTCCCAAACAATGTGAACATTAAAATTGCCCATTTCAACCATTTTCCACTTGCTACAAGCCTCTCTGCTCTCCGTATTCCTGCGTGTTGCTGTCAGGAGGCCTGCGCACAACTCCCACCGCAGGCTGACGGCCTGTGCTGGCTCCAATGGTGTGAAATATCAGGCAGGATGTAGAACCGGCGGCCGATCAAACATCACCCGTTTCAAACTCTCGCCAAAAGCTCAAAATCACCCACACACACAGAGAGAGAGAGAGAGAGTGAGAATGGAGGGATGAGTTCTGTACTTACCGGGAGAGACCCAGGAAAAACACAGGGATATGGAGAAAAGGATCAGCAACATTCTGGGAATCCACTGCCCCTTTTCCAATCGGTGACTGGGAATAAAATACTCCCAGTGAGTCACATCTACTGTTTATAGACTGAAAAATACCCCAAATAAACATCAAGTCAACCCAGGCTCCACTTTCCTGTTTATCTCGAGGGTGACTGATTGGGTATTTTTCTTAGAGTAACCAATTAGAGGAATTAACAGTCGCCTGTCACCAGTTACTGGGAGGATCAAACTCAGGCAGATTGAGAGTCAGCCTGTGAATCAGAAACTAGAGAGAGACTGAACCAGCCTGGGACACCAGCTCCAGTGTAAAGGGAGGAGACACTGAGATCCCGGGCTCCCCCTCACAGTGAACACACTGACACTGGTCCCCCTCCCCCGGAAACCTTAACACTGGCTCTGCTCCAGACTGGAGTAACACCACAACATCTTACAGTTATCGACCACATTTAATAGAGTGAACATCACACGGGACATCACAGAGCATCTCACCGAGCGGGGGAGAGTGAGGGGAGGGGGTCAAACTAACAGAGAGTGAGGGGAGGGGGTCAAACTAACAGAGAGTGAGGGGAGGGGGTCAAACTAACAGAGAGTGAGGGGAGGGGGTCAAACTAACAGAGAGTGAGGGGAGGGGGTCAAACTAACAGAGTGAGGGGAGGGGGTCAAACTAACAGGCAGTGAGGGGAGGGGTCAAACTAACAGAGAGTGAGGGGAGGGGTCAAACTAACAGAGAGTGAGGGGAGGGGGTCAAACTAACAGAGAGTGAGGGGAGGGGGTCAAACTAACAGAGTGAGGGGAGGGGGTCAAACTAACAGAGAGTGAGGGGAGGGGGTCAAACTAACAGGGAGTGAGGGGAGGGGGTCAAACTAACAGGGAGTGAGGGGAGGGGGTCAAACTAACAGGGAGTGAGGGGAGGGGTCAAACTAACAGAGTGAGGGGAGGGGGTCAAACTGACAGGGAGTGAGGGGGGGGGTCAAACTAACGGAGTGAGGGGAGGGGGTCAAACTAACAGAGTGAGGGGAGGGGTCATACTAACAGGGAGTGAGGGGAGGGGATCAAACTAACAGGGAGTGAGGAAAGGGAGTCAAACTAATAGAGAGTGAGGGGAGGGGATCAAACTAACAGGGAGTGAGGGGAGGGAGTCAAACTAACAGAGAGTGAGGGGAGGGGATCAAACTAACAGGGAGTGAGGGGAGGGAGTCAAACTAACAGAGAGTGAGGGGAGGGGGTCAAACTAACAGAGAGTGAGGGGGGGGAGTCAAACTAACAGAGAGTGAGGAGAGGGGGTCAAACTAACAGGGAGTGAGGGGAGGGGTCAAACTAACAGGGAGTGAGGGGAGGGGATCAAACAGGGAGTGAGGGGAGGGGGTCAAACTAACAGGGAGTGCGAGGAGGGGGTCAAACTAACAGAGAGTGAGGGGAGGGGTCAAACTAACAGAGAGTGAGGGGAGGGAGTCAAACTAACGGAGTGAGGGGAGGGGGTCAAACTAACAGGGAGTGAGGGGAGGGGTCAAACTAACAGAGAGTGAGGGGAGGGGGTCAAACTAACGGAGTGAGGGGAGGGGGTCAAACTAACGGAGTGAGGGGAGCGGGTCAAACTAACAGAGTGAGGGGAGGGGGTCAAACTAACAGGGAGTGAGGGGAGGGGGTCAAACTAACAGGGAGTGAGGGGAGGGGGTCAAACTAACAGGGAGTGAGGGGAGGGGGTCAAACAAACAGAGAGTGAGGGGAGGGGGTCAAACTAACAGAGTGAGGGGAGGGGGTTGTAAGATTTCAATTGATCTCAGAGTTCTTGGACAAGACACCAATAGGCAGCAGCCAGTAAGTTTGAGCAATAGATCAGATTTATTAAGCTTACAGCGTAATCAATACTTAACAACAGGCGATAGTTTTAACGAGTAGCTCGCAGACCTTGGTCTCTGGAGCCTCTCGGACACAGATGACGTCGTCTTAAGTCTGTTCCTTTGTTCTCGCAGTAAGTCTGTGTAAAGTTGTTCTTTGAGTGTCGAGGTCTTAACCCTTTTCTCATCAAAAGTTCGCTTGGCCAGTGTCCATAGTCTTTAACAAATCATCTTCTTTAATTGGTTCCAATGGTCAAAATACCATCGTCACTCAGACTAAGGGTAGCTTCTTGCCTTTCCAGTATTTATCCTGCAACTTTACCCTGTTCATCGTTATCTTGTTTATAGTTCTTCACCCCATTGGAATTCATCTTATCTCTCTTATTCTAGGTTCCCTGGTACAAGCAGTGTTAAGGAAACTCTAATTAAGCTTAGCATTATAATACATTATTTACCAATTTAACCTTCACTCGCAGCCTGTGGCTGTTTGTTATCAGAGCTGAGTCAACACTGCTTTTGACTGTCTCCGCGGCTATATTCGAACAGTCTTTAATGTTTCCATACCCACAGGGAATTATGGGTAAGATTAGTTGGTCAATGGCTACCCTTGAATTTATACATGAGATTTCTCTAAATACCAGTCTTTCGTACAGTCCCCACCTCGAGGATGAAATGTTTCAAACATTGATTCCTCGACTATTTCAATCTATTCTCTGACAAGCGTTGTTGCAAATTGGAGTCCTGTAATTGAGGGGAACGGAGCGCTTCTCAAAGGAGGTTTTATCCCCCTTGTCATTATAGGTCTGGGTTCTAACTATGACATTCCCAGGGGCCGACCCTTTACTATTGTCATGGCTGAGGGACACCCCGGGGTCTCCCTAACCATCATGTCGGCCGTGCTGAAATGCCTTTCCTTCCAGTGCGTCCCAGTCTATCATTTCTCCTCCGCCCGCTGCTCCTACTGCTGAATCATACGATCTGGCAGTGGTGACCCTGATCTGACCCCGCCTGGGTCTCCTCTACATTGCTTCGGATCTTCTCTTTCGGTGTACTTAATTAATTTGTTGGTGCTGCTTAATCATAGGCATGAGTACACAATTGGCTTATCCATCGAAGTCTTACTACACGGGTTACATATATCAAATACACTATCATTACAAGTTGGACAACTAACTGAGCGTGTGAATTAATTCGAACCTAAGGGTGTGCTGATATATTAAGCCCAATATCCCACCAGTGTGAGTTTCCCCTATGCTGTTAATTTCAATATCTATTCTCGAGTTGTCTTGCTCCAAAACATCAAAATGCTTCAGGGAGGAGTTCAGTCACATCATGAGCTCACTGAAACCCTCAGACAACAGGGGACTGTAGTATCCGAATTGTGCCACATAATTGTGCAGCTCATACTTAAGTATCTCATTTACTGTCAGTTTCACTTGAGCATAGGTTTTGATATTGAGTAAAACGAGTTGGTTGATGGGACAGGTCCTGTTCGACCCGTAGATCATGGTAGTTGCGGTAGTAGTGACACAGGAGGCACCACCAAAACCACCTCATTCTGGATTCGTTCTGGTTTTTCCCACGAGCTGTTACCTACAAAACACAATTATTACAGTCACAGTTAAATTCAGTCTTACAATCATTTCACGCGACAACTAATCAACAAATCAGATCTCTCTTTTACTCGTATCCATCTTGTGGATAATTCATGTTAAACATGATTTCTCCTCAGCGCTCAATTGTCCCAATCCAAATTTCATGTAACTCTCCACTTCAACTACGATTTCATTCCCTCTAACAGGTACCAGTGTGTTTAACTCTATTCTGATTGTTTCATTAGTTAGATAGTCTCTCGATGGAGTATGCGTCAATGCTTTAAAAGTTGTCTCACTCTCCTGAGCCACATTAACCATTTCATGTCGGGCTGTTGTCAAGTAACTGAGCATGTCTGAGACCCGTTCTTCAGTGCAGATTTACCATATATTTCCGGATGATAATTGCTCCATACGCACAAATCACATTTGCACACTTGTACCGGTATCTCAATATCATGCCAAACGTGCCATCCGATACAAGCCACTCTCGGGCTTTCAGATGATCCTATCAAAAGATTGTAGTTGTCTGGAGATCTTTGCTCATCTTCCTCTGCATGGTCCCGATGTCTTGGGTAGTGGCCAGACTATCAATTCAGTTTTCTTAAAAAGTACATAGGCAAGACACAAATGTCTCCAAGAGAAAGCTGTCAATTTACTATTTGTAACTACACTTTCCTGACTTTCACTAGAAAGTTAGGAACATTTCCATTTGATGGTGTAATTCTCCTGTTTCTATCTTACACCCTCAATCACTTCCTCTCTCCATTTTACACATCCCATTAATTATCATTCATATCTCATTCATGAGCCCTGGAGGAACTTTACTGTCCAGTACAATATTTACGATAGAAAACCATAGATCAAACATTCTCACTTGGTCCAAGTTATTAACATTTTTTATTTATCATTATTTTAGAGGATCTTTTATTTTCCCAAAAGTAACCCAATATATAGTGCCTGAGTCCATTTTGTCATTTCAAAATTATCCCAAAATCCAAACAGCAGTATTGTTGAACTGATCGGTTTTGTCAATGTTCAATTTCATTTCTATCAATTTATCTTATCAATTCCAATTTCAGAAACAAGTGATTCTCAGGCTAGGTGGTTTACACAGTGTTTTAACATTAGAGACAGAAGTGTTACAATTAGTTTACAAGATAACTTCCATATAACAAAAGAAAGCAGGGAATCCATTGTGGCTCTGCTTAAGAGCCCAAGGGGTTAATTTATCACATCATAATTTACCTTGTGTCAATCTGGGGAAATATTAACTTAAAATTAAGAAACTTAAGTTTAATAATGTCCAATATCTTTAAATTTCATTCAGCAATACTAAAGTTGTTGCTCGGTGAACTTAAACAGCTGTCAGTGGAAAGGGTTAACTCCTTTGCAGGTTTTTAAGAAGGTGGAGCGAAACATTGTCAGGCGCACGCAATTGCGTCACTTTGCGTAAATTTAAAAATACTTTCGCGATCGAAAAAGACAGTTGTGTTTTCACACTTTAACTAAACACGAACAGAACAGATAAAACAAAACAAAACAGCACATGCTTGCAGGAAACAGTAAATTACGTCATATTTCTTATTGTCCTTTCTTCAGATGCCTTTCCAAATGACTGTAAAAACATTGAATACAACTGGAGAAAAATTAGTTTTTCACATTCAAACAAATCAAATCAAATCAAACCGCTTTGGAAGATTTCACCATAGCAACCACGATTCCAAGGTTAAATCTTAGACGGAAACTTAGGGGTAAAAATTCAGTTGGTTGCGCCTCCCGTTAGCGCCTTAAAAGGGCGCTAATGGGGCGTTAAGGCGCTAACGCCCGGGCGCAGCGCTGTTTGCGCCGCTCGAGAACTTAACTTGAGATTGTGCGGCGGCGCTAAAGCTTACCGCTGCGACCACCTGCGCGCGCAGATTGTGACGTCATTCCGTGGTGCAACGCCCTTGGGGCGCCCCGGAGCGGAAATTGAGTGGCGCCCCCTGCCTTACCGCCTGGCGCTTCCAACGACCGGAAGACTGGAACGTTATCAATCGGTGTGGGGCTGGGGGGGGCGCTATTTAAAGGGGGCCTCTTCCTGTCTTTTTCTGTGGTCGACATTTATGCACCACTCGTTCTGAGAGAGAGAGAGAGATTCGGAGAGAGAGAGAGAGAGACTTCTACATTGACTCAACGCTTTGTGAGGTAGTTTTGCCTAGTTCATCCTAACTTTGCTGCTACTTTCGTTGCTGTACCTCATTACTTTTCTGGCAAAGAGAATATGGGGGCTGCAATGATTGGGGGCGTCGTCCTGCTCCAGCTCAATCGGAGGATAGTGAGACGCAGACAGAGAGTGGCAATGATGGCCAGACGGAGGAGGGCCATCAGGCGCATGTACAGGAGAGCTTACCCTCCCAGGGTATATCGTGAACAGCTCTCCTACATCCACATGTCCGAGGAGCTGTGTTTGCGAAGGCTGCGATTCAGCAAGGAGGTGGTCACTGAGCTCTGCCACCTGCTGCAGCCAGATCTGCAGCCTCAGCTGAGGTCCAGGACGTCTCTGTCGATGGCAGTGAAGGTCACAGTGGCTTTGAACTTCTACGCCACTGGCTCATTCCAAGCTGCTGTTGGGGACCTCGCCAATATCTCCCAGTTTGCGGTGCATCGCTGCATCCGGCAGGTCACCAATGCCCTCTTCACAAGGAGACGAGACTTCATCTCCTTCCCTATGACCCCAGACAAGCAGCATGACCGTGCTATGGGCTTTGCGAGGGTAGCGGGCTTCCCCATGGTGCAGGGCGCCATTGACTGCACGCATGTGGCTTTGCGTGCTCCGCGAGAGAATGCAGAGGAGTTCCGGAACAGAAAGGGGTTCCATTCCTTGAATGTGCAGTTGGTCTGTGACCACAGACAGGTGATTCTCGCTGTCAATGCCCACTATCCGGGCAGCTGCCACGATGCTTTCATCCTGCGCCAGAGTACTGTGGCAGAAATTTTCGACGCACCGCATCAGCCAGTTGGTTGGCTTCTGGGGGACAAGGGGTACGCATTGAGCACCTGGCTGATGACACCGCTCCGTGCGCCAAACACCCCTGCTGAGCTGCGGTACCAGGAAAGCCAACAAGCAACCAGGAACATTATTGAGCGCACAATCGGCGTGCTCAAACAACGATTCCGCTGTCTGGACCATTCCGGAGGAGCCCTGCAGTACTCGCCTGAGCAAGTTTCCAAATTCGTAGTGGTGTGCTGCATGTTGCACAACATGGCAATCCTCAGGACGCAGCCAATGCCACCAGGCCTTGCAGCACCACAAGAGGAGGAGGAGGAAGAGGAGGAACAGGCCGAGGACGATGATCAGCAGCAGCACCAAGGCAGGAGGGCGGCCCACAATGGTCAAACTGCAAGGGCCGTCCGTCAACGACTAATAGCAAGCCGCTTCTAGGGCCCCTGCCATTGCTACAAACACGAATCAACCCAGCACGCAACCCCTAAGCCGGCCAAGGCACCAATAATTCCAACCACCAGCCATGTATATTTTGAATACAGAAACTTATTTATTGTACAAACTCTGTGTGTGTCAATTCCTCATGACAAACTCATAGAAATAAACACAAAAAAACAGTCAATAACATAACTGGTTCTCACAACCTGGAGATAATGTCCAAAACACTAAACAAAAGTTGGGCCATGAACCTCGGCCTTTAATAAAAAAATGACCAGCATTTTGGCACACCTCCTACTTTTTGCCCTTCGAGGGTGATCTCCTTCCCTTGCGCACTTCCCCCCTTCTAACCCTACTGCTCCTCCGTAATGGGACCTCAGTGGCTGCAGCAAGGCTGGTGGAAGGCTGCTGCTTGTCAGACCCTGACACTGCAGATGCCCCTGAAGGACGGCCTCGACCACTTCTGGGCCTGGAGGGCCCGGCTGCAGACTGCACCAACTCTGCATGGGCGGCAGCAGTCTGTCCTACAGGCGGTGGCAAGTGCAGTGGAGAAGTGACAGTGTTGGCAGCAGGAATGCTGTCATCGTGAGAGAGGACAGCAACTCCCTGCTCGCCCGACACACTGGCACTCCCACGGGGCAGCACTTCAGCATCCGGAGCAATTTGCCGGAGAACAGATTGCTGGCCTGCTGCGGCGCGGTGACAGCCCCAGGGACATGTGCACGAACCATCGAGGATGGCAGCAGTCAGTGCTCGCGTGGCCTCAATCTGAGTCTGCATGAGAGCAGTCTCAGATGGGTTCCTGGCAGCCAGTGACTGAATTGCAGCACTAAGCTTTAGTGTGGCATCCGCCTGTGCTACAGCGAAGTGCTCCACACTCCTTGCCAGTGTCTCAATGCATTCGGGCACCCTTCCCACTGCACCCATGAGCTCAGTGTGCATGCCCACCGCCTGGCTGTTCATTTCTGCAATCAGCCGCTCCTCCTCTGCGTCCATTGCATTAGGAGTGTCTGGCATACTCTCCCTCTGGGGAGAAGGCTCCCGTTCTTCCCTCCCCCCCCATGGCGTGGCTGCAGCCCGCTGGGTCCTGGAGCTTCACCATCATCAGCCCCTTCCCCCCTGCTCCCCCGTTCTTCCCTCCCCCCCCAATGGCGTTGCTGCAGCCCGCTGGGTCCTGGAACTTCACCATCATCAGCCCCTTCCCCCCTGCTCCCCTCCGGGGAAGGCGTGTTCCCAGTGTGGCCATGGGCTTCCTCGGGAGAGGGTGGCACTGATGCTCCGGCTTCCTCTTCCTCCTCAGCTGCAGCATCACTCCCAGTGGCAGCTTCAGGGACCATCTCCTCAGCTGGTGAATCACCATCTGAAAGCAGGGAGGTACAAGAGTGGCTTTAGCGTGAGGACAGGGTGGCAGTAAGGGAGGAATAAGTGCAGCGAGTTAGCAAGTTGGATTGAAAGTGTCAAAGGCTGGTATTGTGAGGGACAAGTGGAAGGACAGAGGACAAAAAGGTGATGACCTTACCATTGCTGTCCACAACGGGGTCGGCGTCCCCAGTGGCGACGGGACCGATCACCCGGCTTGCCACAATCCTGTGGACGCGCTCCTCCAGATCGCTGAGGGGTTGCAGCTGAAGCCGCCCTCCACCCGTCCGTTGCTGCTGTCTCCGATTATGAGCCAGCTTAGCCTGCAAGAAAAAGGACAGCATCTGAGTCAATATACAGCCATGGTCTTGCCTGATGTGCCTCCCATAGGTGAATAGCCCTTACAATATGCAGCCATGGTCTTGCCTGATGTGCCTCCCATAGGTGAATAGCCCTTACTGTATGCAAAGTGTGGAATGTGTGTGTGTGTTTGATGAAAGGGCCATAGGTGTTGCATGAGTGTTGTGCATTGGGGTTTTAAGACCCTCTGGCCATAGAGTGAGGTTGAGATGGAGGGATGGAGAGGTATTGAGAAAAAGCCACTCACCCTGACGACCCGAGTGAGGTCGTTGAACTTTTTGCGGCACTGAACATGGGTCCTGGGCACCATGCTCCTGGAGGAGACGCTCTGAGCCACCTCCCTCCACACTCTTCTGAACTCGCGTGGCAAAGGCCTCCTGCCACTCTCCGGGAACAGCATGCATCGTCTGCGCTCCACTGCGTCAACCAGAGCATCCAAGGCCCGCTCGGTGAAGCGATGAGCGCGTTCTCTCACCCTCTCCATGCTTGGCAGCAAAATGGATTACAGGTCTCTCCAGGCTGAGATTCAAGGCTGCAATGAGCAGGGTGTGGCTGGGGAGCAAGTGGCCCCCCCCGCTTTAAGAAGTGTCCGGCGCCAGTGTGTCTGTGTTCCCTCGCTAACTGGCAGCAGCTGCGCTGCGCTCGTGCGCTGAGGTAGCGCCTCACTCCTAGGCCTTTGCGCCTTAAGAGAGGTGTGCAGCGCCTAATTTAGCGCTCCACTCACCTCCCGGGGCGGTAAAAGTGAAGTTTCCTGTCAGTGCCGATAATTAGCGCCAGGCGCTAATATTTGCGCGCGGACGATATTTGCGCCCCAAATGGGGCGCGACCTAATTTCTACCCCTTAATCTTTTGTTAAACAAACTTTTTGTTTTTCTCAGTTTTTCCACACCAGCTTAAATTAAATTGTAATTCAAGGGTTTCTTTCCAATTCTTGGGGCACAATCTTATTCGCACATTCTTAAAACTTCCAAAATCCAACACAACACAAAAGGGTTAAACGCTTTTAACACAGAGATGTGGGTGGAGCTAAAACACACATAATAGACACTTTTTGTTTTAAAGACAAACTTTCAGACAAAAGGAATACTGTAACTTCTTAAACATTCATAGTTAGGAAAACTTTTACACTTTAACACACACTTCCACACAAACTGAAATTCCAGCATTTTTTTAAGGTTCCTTTCACTCAGCAAATCTTGTGTTTTATTTGTTTCAGCACAGACGTTAATAACTTCCATGTCAGTGAAACTTTAAGTTTCTCTTTTTATTTCTTTTTTTAAATCGACGTCTCAGCAGCTTTTCCTGGCTTTCCAAATCCCTGTTTTTTTCCTTTTCTTTGCTGAATTTTCAGATTGGTTAGCCTGCAATTTAGATTTTTTTCCTTCTCTATCTCCCCACTCTCCCTCCTGCACTTTATGCTTCACCTCCTTCAGGCTATCTATCAACTGTTCCCAGTGATATGCCAACGCCATTGTATTTCTGGTTTTACTTTTTAACACGCTCTTTCCCGCTCCCTTCTTTCAGAGAGAAAAATACTCAGTCTAAGCAACGATCACGTGCGTTTGACCAAGTCCCTCTGGTCCCCACAACCAGAACCTTACAACGCCCAACTCTGTGATCCCACTTCTGACACCACTGTAAGATTTGGATCACAGGTCACACACAGATTACCCAAAGGTTCTTAGGAGTTGTAAGGCTTTTTATTAAAGAGCTACAGTTTAAAGCATAATCAGATATTACTACATGTGATTGAAATAGATACAGTAGACACACAACCCGTGACAGATGAGGGCGATCTACGGCCCTAGAATGGAACGAAACAACTGGACAGACGGGGAGGCAGTACGGTGGTCTCGGATTGGCTGGATTCCTGCAGTCTGCGGTCACTTCCGTTGGGTCATCCCTCGAGCTGTAGGAGGTGTTAGGCCGCAGCCACCTTGGGGAAGCCTTCGCCCCTAACTGCCTGATTTCCTCTCTCGGTCATCTACTTTTATAGTTATTTCGGTGGGCTGGTGATTACCTGGTGACAATCATTTTTTCTCCATCCCATTGTTCAATTACAAGGGAGAGATTACCTCTGACAGCCCCCTCCCAGTGTCATGAGGTCATTTTCCTCCTTATCTCTGTTCTAAAGGTCTTGTTGCCCTCTTGGAGATAGCTTGTTTATCCCACAGCTCCTTGCTACATCCCGTATCAGGCCTAGTTATGTCCACTCGAAGGCCTGTTTTTGTGTTCTGACATCATAATTCAGCTCTCTGTACAGCTATTTTTCTGACATGACTGGAATCTTTCTGTGTCATCAACTTAGGCAAACTGCTGATCGAGGGAACCCGTAACAGACTATTATTTCTTTCAATCCATGATTTCTTACAAGTGTCTGGGAGGGTGAGACGGGGTCAGGAGGGGAGTGAGATTAGTCTGACCGGGTTGAACAGGGTCTGGAAGGGTGAGACGGGGTCAGGAGGGGAGTGAGATTAGTCTGACAGGGTTGAACAGTGTCTGGGAGGGTGAGTCGGGGTCAGGAGGGGGAGTGAGATTAGTCTGACAGGGTTTAACAGTGTCTGGGAGGGTGAGACGGGGTCAGGAGGGGAGTGAGATTAGTCTGACAGGGTTTAATAGTGTCTGGGAGGGTGATACGGGGTCAGGAGGGGAGTGAGATTAGTCTGACAGGGTTTAACAGTGTCTGGGAGGGTGAGACGGGGTCAGGAGGGGAGTGAGATTAGTCTGACAGGGTTTAACAGTGTCTGGGAGGGTGAGACGGGGTCAGGAGGGGAGTGAGATTAGTCTGACAGGGTTTAATAGTGTCTGGGAGGGTGATACGGGGTCAGGAGGGGAGTGAGATTAGTCTGACAGGGTTTAGCAGTGTCTGGGAGGGTGAGACGGGCTTAGGAGGGGAGTGAAAAAGTCACAAATACGTCAACAGGGGGAAAGAATCGAAACTTCACTTACTGAATCACAAAGGAGCCGGCACAGAGACATCAGAAGCTGAGAAAATAAAACAGAATGTGAGAAATGGGAATAAAATATATAAATAGAGAATGTGAGATATTCTACATCACTGACTGGGCCCAGGAGCCAATCACCTCCCAGCAATAACTAAACAGACTCACACATGGTAAATGTGCACAGAGACAAGGGACTGGAGGGCGAGGGACTGGAGGGCGAGGGACTGGAGGGCGAGGGACTGGAGGGCGAGGGACAGGAGGGGGAGGGACTGGAGGGCGAGGGACTGGAGAGCGAGGGACTGGAGGGCGAGGGACTGGAGAGCGAGGGGCAGGGACTGGAGGGCGAGGGACAGGAGGGCGAGGGACAGGAGGGGGAGGGACTGGAGAGCGAGGGGCAGGGACTGGAGGGCGAGGGACAGGAGGGGGAGGGACTGGAGAGCGAGGGACTGGAGGGCGAGGGACAGGAGGGCGAGGGACTGGAGAGCGAGGGACTGGAGGGCGAGGGACAGGAGGGGCAGGGGCTGGAGGGGGAGGGCCTGGAGGGGGAGGGACTGGAGGGGGAGGGACTGGAGGGCGAGGGACAGGAGGGGCAGGGGCTGGAGGGCGAGGGACTGGAGGGTGAGGGACAGGAGAGCGAGGGGCAGGGACTGGAGGGGGAGGGACTGGAGGGCGAGGGACTGGAGGGGGAGGGACTGGAGGGCGAGGGACTGGAGGGCGAAGGGCTGGAGGGCGAAGGGCTGGAGGGCGAAGGACTGGAGGGTGAGGGACAGGAGAGCGAGGGACTGGAGGGGGAGGGACTGGAGGGCGAAGGGCTGGAGGGGCAGGGGCTGGAGGGCGAGGCACTGGAGGGTGAGGGACAGGAGGGCGAGGGACAGGAGGGGGAGGGACTGGAGGGCGAGGGACAGGAGGGGGAGGGACTGGAGGGCGAGGGACAGGAGGGTGAGGGACAGGAGGGCGAGGGACAGGAGGGTGAGGGACTGGAGGGCGAGGGACAGGAGGGGGAGGGACTGGAGGGTGAGGGACAGGAGGGCGAGGGACAGGAGGGTGAGGGACAGGAGGGCGAGGGACAGGAGGGTGAGGGACAGGAGGGCGAGGGACAGGAGGGGGAGGGACTGGAGGGCGAGGGACAGGAGGGCGAGGGACAGGAGGGGGAGGGGCTGGAGGGCGAGGGACAGGAGGGCGAGGGACTGGATGGGGAGGGACTGGAGGGGGAGGGGGAGGGCCTGGAGGGCGAGTGGCTGGAGGGGGAGGGGCTGGAGGGCGAGGGTCTGGAGAGGGAGGGGCTGGAGGGCGAGAGACTGGAGGACAAGGGACTGGAGGGCGAGGGACTGAACGGCGAGGGACTGGAGGGTGGAGGACTGGAGGGCGAGTGGCTGGAGGGCGAGTGACTGGAGGGCGAGGGACTGGAGGGCGAGGGACTGGAGGGCGAGTGGCTGGAGGGCGAGAGGCTGGAGGGCGAGAGGCTGGAGGGCGAGTGACTGGAGGGCGAGGGACTGGAGGGGGAGGGGCTGGAGGGCGAGGGGCTGGAGGAGAGGGGCTGGAGGGCGAGAGGCTGGAGGAGAGGGGCTGGAGGGCGAGGGGCTGGAGGGCGAGAGGCTGAACAGCGAGGGACTGGAGGGTGAAGGACTGGAGGGCGAGTGACTGGAGGGCGAGGGGCTGGAGGGGGAGGGGCTGGAGGGGGAGGGGCTGGAGGGCGAGGGACTGGAGGGCGAGGGACAGGATGGCGAGGGTCTGGTGTGAGGATCGGAGAGTGTAATAAATGTCAGTTAGAATGGGGATAACCCATTATCAGAGTGTGAGCACACACCTAGTGTGAGGATCGGAGAGTGTGTACTCACTCTGTCCCTCAGTTCTACATTCCTCTCTCTCACTCTCTCCTCTCAGTGCCCTGTGCTCCCAGTACTGGAGATTCCCTACACTCACTCTGTCCCTCAGTTCTACATTCCTCTCTCTCACTCTCTCCTCTCAGCGCCCTGTGCTCCCAGTACTGGAGATTCCCCACACTCACTCTGTCCCTCAGTTCTACATTCCCTTCTCTGTCTCTCTCCTCTCAGTGCCCTGTGCTCCCAGTACTGGAGATTCCCCACACTCACTCTGTCCCTCAGTTCTACATTCCTCTCTCTCACTCTCTCCTCTCAGTGCCCTGTGCTCCCAGTACTGGAGATTCCCCGCACTCACTCTGTCCCTCAGTTATACATTCCCCTCTCTCTGATTCTTACCTCTCCGTTGTTTTATCCAGATGAATATTCCAATTATCCCGATTATAACCAGTGCAGCGACTGATCCAATTATAATTCCAGGATAGGAGCGTGCACCACTGTTTTCCGGTATTTCTGAAACACATTTGAATAATATCAAGGTAGTCTTTCTTTTCCCGGATCCATTCCCAGTTCGGTGTCAACGGAGGGACAATTTTAACCTCACCCGCCCGTCGGGAATCTGAGGGATCGGGTCCAACGCTGGTTTTACTCCCGCCTGATCTCACTCTCCATTGGAGTCAATAAAGAGTCTCATTGATGGTGGTGTTGGACCGGCGTTGCCCCGATCCCCGGGTTACCTGCCCGGCGAGCTCGGTTCAATTTACCCCCCATGTCTCTGTGTCCTGTCCTGGGTCCATCCCCAGGGTCACATTGTACGCCCCAGGAGTCAGCATCACTGATGGATTTCACATCAAACTTCAAAGGGATGGGGAATAAATTGACTGCAGCAAACTGGGCTGAGCTGGTAATGAGTAAAGCTACAGATAAACAGTGGGGACGCTTCAAAAAAAGTACCGGGTACAATCCAACACCAGGACTTTCCCCGACAACGCAAAGACTCCACTTCTGTAGTTAGGCAACCATGGTCGACAAATGAAAGAAGTGAGAGTATCCAGGTAAAGGGAAAGGCTGACACAGTGACCAGAGATTGAGATACAGAGCACTTAGACAAGTATCGGCTGAACAGAGAGTCAGCATGGATTTGTGAAGGGTAGGTCCTGTCTGACTAATCTAATTGAATTTTAAATTTCATGAGGAGGTCACTAACATGGTGGATAAGGGAGTGTCGGTGGATGTTGTGTATATGGACTTTCAGAAGGCATTTGATAAGGTTCCTCACGAGAGATTATTAGCAGAAATAAAAGCTTACAGATTTGGAGCTAATCTTGTGACACGGGTTGAAAATTGGTTGGGAGGAAGGAGTCAGAGAATCGGGATAAAGGGAATGTGCTCCGATTGGCAGGATGTTCCGAGTGGTGTTCCCCAGGGATCTGTACTGAGGCCTCAGCTTTTCACCATATATATCAATGACTTGGATGAAGGAACAGGGAGTTGTATATCCAAGTTTACAGATGGCACTAAGTTAGGATGCACAGTAAAGGGACATTGACAGATTAAATGACTCAACTGCATCTGCCACAGTTTTGCCCAAGGTGGGGAAGTGTGAGATCATCCACGCGAGATCTGAGAAAGACAGATTGGAATATTGTCTCAATGGTGACAGACCAGGAGCTGTAAAGGAGCAAAGAGATTTGGGTGTCCATGTCCACAAATCACTAAAAGCTCGTGCCAGGGTTAAATAAAGCAATCAGAAAGGCTAACGGAATGTTGGCCTTAATCTCAAGGGGGTGAGAATAGAAAGTGAGGAAATTATGCTTCAGGTGTACAGAGCTTTGGTCAGACTACATTACATTACACAGGATTACATAGGATATACGGCACAGAAACAGGCCATTCGGCCCAACCAGTCCATGCCGGTGTTTATGCTCCACTCGAGCCTCCTCCCATCTTTCCTCATCTAAATCTATCAGCATAACCCTCTATTCCGTTCTCCTCATATGTTTGTCCAGCCTCCCCTTAAATGAATCTATACGATTCGCTTCAACCACTCCCTGTGGTAGCGAGTTTCACATTCTCACCACTCTCTGGGTAAAGAAGTTTCTTCTGAATTCCCGATTGGATTTCTTGGTGACTATCTTATATTGATGGCCTCTATGCTCTTCCCCACAAGTGGAAACATTTTCTCTGTATCCAGTCAATCAAATCCGGTCATAATTTTATAGACTCTATTAGGTCACCCCTCAGCCTTCTTTTTTTCAAGAGAAAAGAGACCCAGCCTGTTCATCCTTTCCTGATATGTATACCCTCGCATTTCTGGTATCATCCTTGTAAATCTTCTCTGCACCCTCTCCAGTGCCTCTATATCCTTTTTATAATATGGCGACCAGAATTGTACGCAGTACTCCAAGTGTGGTCTAACCAAGGTTCAATACAGGTTTAGCATAACTTCACTACTTTTCCATTCTATCCCTCTAGAAATAAACCCCAGTGCTTGATTTGCTTTTTTGATGGCCTTGTTAACCTGTGTCGCAACTTTTAGTGATTTGTGTATTTTACTCCGAGATCCCTTTGTTCCTCTAACCCACCTCTGGCGTACTACATTCAGTTCTGGGCACCAAACCTCACGTAAGATATATTGGCCTTGGAGGGGGTACAGAGCAGATTCACCAGAATGATACCAGCTCAGAGGGTTACATTTTGAGGACAAAGTTGGCTTGTATTGCACTGAGTGTAGAAGGGTGAAGGGTGATCACATTGAGGTGTTTAAAATGATAAAGGGATTCGATAGGGTAGATACAGAGAAACTATTTTCACTTGTGGTGAATCCAGAACAAAAGAGCACAATTTTACAATTAGAGCTCGGACATTTAGGAGTGAAATCAGAAAGCACTTCTTCACACAAAGGGCAGTGGAAATCTGGAACTCTCTCCCCCAAAAGTCTGTGGGTTCAATTGAAATTTTTATGACTGAGATCGAGTGATTTTTGTTGGGTAAGGGTATCAAGGGATGTAGAGCAATGGTGGGTAAATGGAGTTGAGGTACTGATCAGTCATGATCTCATTGAATGGTGGAACAGACTCAAGGGGCCGAATGTCCTACTCCTGTTCCTATGATCCATACATGCTCACAGAGACACACGCACACATCCAGTGCAGTTCCTTACCCCACCGATAGACCTTTGCCTCTGCCAGGCTGCTGTGTTTAATTTGACAGGAGTATTGATCCTCATCCCCAGCATTCACTTCAATCTCTTTCTTGATCTGATGGGTCCCATTGTGGTTCGGTCGAACCCCCGAGGAGTGGCTCTCAGACACTGGCTCTCCATTCCTTAGCCAGGTCACCTCGATGTCTACAGGGTAAAATCCAGTAACCAGGCAGGAGAGAGTGGGCGGTTTGTACTGAATATTGGGGTCACTTCTGGAGATGAACACTTCGGGCTGAACTGAGAGGGGAAAGGGAGAAAACACAAACAGTAGACAGACACCGAATGGAATGGGAGAACGGTTTCATAGATCTGTGAAGTTAGATCAGAACATGGGATAAAAACTGAAATCAATACCTTTCCTTTTGAGATACTCCTTTCCAACTCGCAAATATAAATTTAAAAGGTCAACAAGTTCTTCTTCCAACTGCCATTTCCAATGCTTGTTCCAGGATTCATCCGAATTCCATTTTTCCATTGTCTTCACTGCAATGTCACTGGATGCGACCCATCTCATGCTGTCTGACTCTAAACTAATATAGTCCTTTCCGTCATATCCAAACCGCATCCATCTCTTCATGGAGCCGTCGTCAGTGACATCAACAGTCCTTATCCATTGGAAAATGTGAACTCCTATCAGTAACCAACCAGAGATCAATAATCAATAATTAATGGGAATGTCTCTTTATAACTCAGACAGTAGTTGGGGGCAATTTTAACCGAATCCGCCGGTTGGGAAACTGATGGTTCTACACCCGGTCCGAGGTTACACCAAATTGGAGTCAGTGGAGAGCAATCTTGGTCAGGGTGTAAATTTAGTGTTCCACCCAATCCTGTGGGTTTCCAGCCCGGTGAGTTAGGTTAGAATTAGCCCCAGTGGCTCTTTCTATCTCTCTACGGTAATGGGATGGGTTAGAGTCACAGTCTGATCAGAGGGGAAAGGGGCTGTAGAATCAGGGGGAAATGGGGGGTTAGAGTCACAGTCTGATCAGAGGGGAAAGGGGCTGTAGAATCAGGGAGAAATGGAGGGTTAGAGTTGTTAACCCCTTCTGAACCATGACAGAATAAAAAGACAATAACAAGGTAAATTTCAGGTAAAATTCACCATTTTTATCACATGAGGCGAAAGTTTAGTTTGGGATTGACACAGGGCTGTGGGGAGAGAGCGGGGATGTGGGAATAGTTTGGGATTGATCCAGGGCTATGGGGAGAGAGCGGGGCCGTGGGAATAGTTGGGGATTGATCCAGGGCTATGGGGAGAGGGCGGGGCAGTGGGATTAGTTTGGGATTGACACAGGGCTATGGGGAGAGAGTGGGGCAGTGGGATTAGTTTCGGATTGATACAGGGCTATGGGGAGAGAGCAGGGATGTGGGATCAGTTGGGATTGATACAGGGCTATGGGGAGAGTGGGCCAGTGGGATTAGTTTGGGATTGATACAGGGCTCTGAGGAGAGAGAGTGGGGCAGTGGGATTAGTTTTGGATTGATACTGGGCTATGGGGAGAGAGCGGGGCAGTGGGATTAGTTTGGGATTGATACAGGGCTATGGGGAGAGAGTGGGGCAGTGGGATTAGTTTGGGATTGATACAGGGCTATGGGGAGAGAGCAGAAAGTAGAATCAGTTGGGATTGATACAGGGCTCTGGGGAGAGAGTGGGGCAGTGGGATTAGTTGGGATTGATACAGGGCTATGGGGAGAGAGTGGGGCAGTGGGATTAGTTTGGGATTGATACAGGGCTCTGGGGAGAGAGCAGAAAGTAGAATCAGTTGGGATTGATACAGGGCTATGAGGAGAGAGCGGGGCAGTGGGATTAGTTTGGGATTGATACAGGGCTATTGGGAGAGAGTGGGCCAGTGGGATTAGTTTGGGATTTATATAGGGCTATGGGGAGAGAGCGGGCAATGGGATTAGTTTGTGATTGATACAGGGCTATGGAGAGAGTGGGCAGTGGGATTAGTTTGGGATTGATACAGGGCTATGGGGAGAGTGGGCCAGTGGGATTAGTTTGGGATTGATACAGGGCTCTGAGGAGAGAGAGTGGGGCAGTGGGAATAGTTTTGGATTGATACAGGGTTATGGGGAGAGAGCGGGGCAGTGGGATTAGTTTTGGATTGATACAGGGTTATGGGGAGAGAGTGGGGCAGTGGGATTAGTTTGGGATTGATACAGGGCTATGGGGAGAGAGTGGGGCAGTGGGATTAGTTTGGGATTGATACAGGGCTATGGGGAGAGAGCAGAAAGTAGAATCAGTTGGGATTGATACAGGGCTATGAGGAGAGAGCGGGGCAGTGGGATTAGTTTGGGATTGATACAGGGCTATGAGGAGAGAGCGGGACAGTGGGATCAGTTGGGATTGATACAGGGCTATGAGGAGAGAGCGGGACAGTGGGATCAGTTGGGATTGATACAGGGCTATGAGGAGAGAGCGGGACAGTGGGATCAGTTGGGATTGATACAGGGCTATGAGGAGAGAGCGGGGCAGTGGGATTAGTTGGGATTGATACAGGGCTATGAGGAGAGAGCGGGGCAGTGGGATTAGTTGGGATTGATACAGGGCTATGAGGAGAGAGTGGGGCAGTGGGATTAGTTTGGGATTGATACAGGGCTATGAGGAGAGAGCGGGACAGTGGGATCAGTTGGGATTGATACAGGGCTATGAGGAGAGAGCGGGACAGTGGGATCAGTTGGGATTGATACAGGGCTATGGGGAGAGAGTGGGGCAGTGGGATTAGTTGGGTTTGATACAGGGCTATGAGGAGAGAGCGGGACAGTGGGATCAGTTGGGGTTGATACAGGGCAATGAGGAGAGAGCGGGACAGTGGGATCAGTTGGGATTGATACAGGGCTACGGGGAGAGAGTGGGACAGTGGGATTAGTTGGGTTTGATACAGGGCTATGAGGAGAGAGCGGGACAGTGGGATCAGTTGGGATTGATACAGGGCTATGGGGAGAGAGTGGGGCAGTGGGATTAGTTGGGTTTGATACAGGGCTATGGGGAGAGAGCGGGACAGTGGGATTAATTGGGTTTGATACAGGGCTATGGGGAGAGAGTGGGGCAGTGGGATTAGTTGGGTTTGATACAGGGCTATGAGGAGAGAGCGGGACAGTGGGATCAGTTGGGATTGACACCGGGCTATGGGGAGAGAGTGGGGCAGTGGGATCAGTTGGGTTTGATACAGGGCTATGAGGAGAGAGCGGGACAGTGGGATCAGTTGGGGTTGATACAGGGCTATGAGGAGAGAGCGGGACAGTGGGATCAGTTGGGATTGATACAGGGCTACGGGGAGAGAGTGGGACAGTGGGATTAGTTGGGTTTGATACAGGGCTATGAGGAGAGAGCGGGACAGTGGGATCAGTTGGGATTGATACAGGGCTATGGGGAGAGAGTGGGGCAGTGGGATTAGTTGGGTTTGATACAGGGCTATGGGGAGAGAGCGGGACAGTGGGATTAATTGGGTTTGATACAGGGCTATGGGGAGAGAGTGGGGCAGTGGGATTAGTTGGGTTTGATACAGGGCTATGAGGAGAGAGCGGGACAGTGGGATCAGTTGGGATTGACACCGGGCTATGGGGAGAGAGTGGGGCAGTGGGATCAGTTGGGTTTGATACAGGGCTATGAGGAGAGAGCGGGACAGTGGGATCAGTTGGGTTTGCTCTTGCAAATGTTTGGCAGAGACACCATGGGCTGAATGGCCTCCTTCCATGCTTTAAATATCTATGGTTCTATCTCTAGCCACGCTCTTTCCCACATCACTTTCTACTCCATGATCACCTGGATAGTCTGCTGCTGCTTCATGTTCCTTTCTCCATCGTGGCCATCTCTCCTCCTTTTTAACATTTCTCTATTCCCCATCTCTGTCTCTCTCGCCGCTCTTCCTCCCCCTCGCTCACTCCCCATTTCCCTCTCTCCATGTCTCTCTTTTTATCTACTCCCTCAACTTCTCTCCCTCACCATTCTCCAACATGACCCGATATCTTTTATGTCCAAATCGGGAGTGTTGAGGTCCCCAGAAAAGGAGTCCCAGGCTGTGAGGACGGGGAAGGCCGCAGAAGCAGAAAAAAAGTAGTAACTAAAAACCAGGAGCGGCCCTGGGACTGACGTGGTGCTGGTCAGGGAAGTGGGAGCAGCTGGGGTTAGAGGGCGAACAAAATGACATCAAACATAATTGGGCCAGAAATTCGGGTCTCCACGGGTGAGTACGCGCTGTGTACTCACCCGTAGACCCAACGAAAGTGCCGGTTTCACACATGCACTGCGCATGCGCTGGAAACCGGAACTTCCATTCCCCTGAAGGGAGGGGTTCAGAGGTCGAACGCGTGCGCGGGAGAGGCAGCGCGCACGCAGCGAACTTCGTTTTTTTTTTTCAGGTTTCTCCGTGAGGGTAAGTACGGAGAAGCTGCACATTTAAAAAGGAGGCGCAAGGCCTGTTTTTAACAAGGTAAGTGGTGAATTAAATACAATTTAAACATTTTTTCAACAGGTTTATCTTTTTTACATACTTTAAAGAAAGGTAAGTTTATTTTTAGCACCGTTAAAAAGTATAATTAATTTTTTCAAAAATTTAAATATTTGTTTAAGGTAGTTAATTTATGTAATTTAAAGTTATTTAAAAAATGTGATGGTTTTTAAAAAATGTATTTGAAGTTTCAGTGTGGTTTTGGGGCCGATCTCTATTCATAGATTTGACAGGTCTTCCTGTCAAATCTATGAATGAAAATTCCCTGCTAGGATTGGCTCTCCATGGCCCACGTGATCCCCGGGGGACGCTTCGAACTAACTGTGCCCCTGGGATACGCAAGCACTGCACACTGGCAGCTGCAGGAGGCCCAGGAGCCGAATTCCTTGTGGGCCCGAAGCACAACGGCAGGCGCGGTAGGTAAGTACGCGCGCGATGCTTGCAACCGCAGGAAGCCGGAGAGCCGAATTTCTGGCCCAATGAATTAATTCCCAATAGACAGGCATTAAACTGACGTCAGCAGGAGATGACTGATCTTACCGGCTGTCTGGTTTGTCCATTTCATTATCTTATTCAGATTCTCCTTCATCACCTCGTAACGCTCCTTCCCCAGACGATTGAGATAATTCCAGTCTTCCACATTAAGAGTGTCTGTTATGAACTGTTGTCTGGAAGCCATCTGCTGAGTGTTACTGTCATAATAGGATAACGTAACTCCATTGATCATTGCCACACCTACAAACTCAGGGCAATCAGTGGTGCTGGAGATTCCCGTATAGAGCACAGTAAAGGAATTACTTTCTGTCAAATAAACAATTAAAGGGGCAGGTTAATACAGATTTACACACACTACCACCTGATCAAAGTGAAGCCCATTCACACAATGACAATCTCCAATAGGCCACCATTTCATCTCAACATCAGGCGACCTTTTGGATGAGCTCAAGTTTATGGAGGGTGGAAGATGGGAGGCCAACCAGGAGAGCATTGGAACAGTCGAGCCTGGTGGTGCCAAAGGCACGGTTGAGGGTTTCAGCAGCAGACGTGCTGAGGCAGGAGTGGAGACGAGAGAATTAAAAGAGGTGGAAATTGGAGGTCTTGGTGATGGAGAGGATATGAAAGAAAGACGTCAGGACGTCCCAAAGCAATTCACAGCCAATGAAGGACTTTAGAACTGTAATCATTGTCGGAAATAGGCAGCCAATTTGCACACAGCACGGTCCCACAACCCCAATGTGATAATGACCAGATAAGCTATTTTTAGTGATGTTGGTTGAGCGATAAATATTGGCTAGGACACCAGGGAGAACTCACCTGTTCTTCTTCAAAATAGTGCCATGGGCTCTTTTACATCCACCTGAGAGAGCAGACGGAGCCTCATTTAATGTCTCATCCTAAAGACAGCTCCTCCGACAGTGCCGCGCTCCCTCAGCACTGCACTGGAGTGTCAGCCTAGAACTTGTGCTCAAGTCTCTGGAGTGGAACTTGAACCCACAACCTTCTGACTCAGAGTGCTACCACTGAGCCACGGCTGACACTTTATTGGGTTGGAAGCTCGGCTCAGGGTCAAATAGGACGCCAAAGTCTGGTTCAGCCTGAGACAGTGACCAGGAAGGGGGATGGAATCGGCGGTGGGGGAACGCAGTTTGTGGCAGGGGCTGAAGACGATGGCTTCAGTTTTCCCAATTGGAGAGAACTGCAGCTCACCCAGGACTGGATATTGAACAAGCAGTCTGATAAATCAGAGATGGTGAAGGGGTTAAGAGAGGTGGTGGTGAGGTAGAGCTGGATGTCATCAGCGGACATGTGGAAACTGACGCTGTGTTTTCGGGTGATGTCATAAAGGGGCAGCATGTAGATGAGAAACAAGAGGGGGGTCAAGGATAAATCTTTGGGGGACACCAGAGGTAACGATACGGGAGCGGGAAGAGAAGCCGTTGCAGGTGATTCTCTGACTATAACTGGATAGATAAGAATGGAAGCATGTGAGGACACTCCCATGTAAGATTATAAGAACATATATGAGAACATAAGACTTAGGAGCAGGAGTAGGTCATTCGGCCCCTCGAGCCTGCTCCGCCATTCAATAAGATCATGGCTGATCTGATCTTGGCCTCAACGCCACTTCCCTGCCCGCGCCTCATAACCCTTGACTCCCTTACCTTTCAAAAATCTGTCTATCTCCACCTTAAATGACCCAGCCTCCACAACTCTCTGGGAAGAGAATTCCAAAGATTCACGACCCTCTGAGAGAAGAAATTCCTTCTCATCTCCGTTTTAAATGGGTGCCCCCTTATTCTGAAATTATGCCCCCTAGTTCTAGATTCCCCCACAAGGGGAAACATCCTCTACTGCATCTACCCTGTCAAGCCCCTTCAGAATCTTATATGTTTCAAAAAGATCCCCTCTCATTCTTCTAAACTCCAATGAGTATAGGCCCAACCTGCTCAACCTTTCTTCATAAGATAACCCCTTCATCTCCGGAATCAACCTCGTGAACCTTCTCTGAACTGCCTCCAATGCAAGTATATCCTTCCTTAAATAAGGAGACCAAAACTGTATGCAGTGCTCCAGGTGTGGTCCCACCAACGCCCTGTACAGTTGTAACAGGACTTCCCTACTTTTATACTCCATCCCCCTTGCAATAAAGGCCAACAGTCCATTTGCCTTCCATTTACTTGCTGTACCTGCATGCTAACTTTCTGTGATTCATGTACAAGGACCCCCAGATCCCTCTGTACCTCAGCATTTTGTAATCTCTCCCCATTTAAATAATAATTTGCTTTTTTATTTTTCCCACCAAAGTGGATAACCTCGCATTTTCCCACATTAAACGCCATCTGCCAGATTTTTGCCCACTCACGTAGCCCATCTATATCCCTTTGGAGATTCTTTGTGTCCTCCACACAATTTGCTTTCACACCTATCTTTGTATCGTCAGCAAATTTGGCAACAGTACACTCAGTACCTTCATCCAAGTCATTAATATAGATTGTAATTGGTTGAGGCCCCAGCACTGATCCAAAGTTTTCTTGATTCAGGAACCATTCTTCTAGATTGGAAAATTACGCAGGTCACGCCGCTATTTAAGAATGGTGAAAGAGGGAAACCAGGGAATTATAGACCAGTTAGCCTAACATCTGTTGTCGGGAAATTACTAGAGTCTATGATTAAGGATTGGGTGACTGAAAATGTTAAACATTTTCAGCTGATCAGAGAGAGATTTGTAAAGGGTAGGTCATGCCTGATGAACCTGATTGAATTTTTTGAAGAGGTGATTAAAGTAGGTGGACAGGGGATTGTCAATGGATGTTACTTATATGGACTGCACAGAGTGATCTTAAACGGAGTGCACTTAAACAGAGTGTTAAACTTGGGAATTTGGAGAGAGTGGGAATTCGAAGCAGAGGTGGTTGGAGGTGTTGCTTTTGCCTCCACAGGACAGCAGGTAGGTGATTGGTTGGTGAGTGTTACAATGTTTTTTTTCTCTAAGCTAGGCAGTGGTTTAAACTAAGAACTGGGGAAGTATAACTAATATTTTATTAAATTAATGACTTAACTAGATAAACTAATTCATTAGTATAACTATAAATAATCATTTGAATAAAAACTTTAACTAATTAAATTAATTCAGGCTATCAATTAGCAAATAAATAAAAAAGACTAAAGATAGCAGAGCAGGCTATGTGTCAGGACTGTAGTATGTGGGAGTTTGTGGAGAGCGAGACTGTCCCGGATTCTCACATCTGCATGAACTGTCGCTGCCTTCAGTCACTCCGGCTCAGAGTCATTGAGCTGGAGTACGAGTTAGAGAGACTCCGGAACATAAGGGAGGGGGAGGAATTTCTGTATAGCTTTATCCAGAAAACAGTCACACCCCAGAGGAAAGCACAGGTTCAGGAAAGGGAGGGTGTGACTGTTAGAGAGCCGGGTAGTGAGGACTTAGGAGAGGTTGAGAAGGAGGTCCCGCAGACACTGGTCCTGTCCAACAGGTACGATGTACTCGATACCTGTGAGGACAAGGAGAAAGACTGCGGGGAGGACAGCCACAATGCAGACCAAGGCACCGTGGCTCAGAAGGCTGTCCCGGGGGGGGGGGGGGGGGGGGGGGGGGGGGGCGGGGGCGGAGAAAAGAAGTGTGGTAGTGATAGAGGACTCTATAATTAGGGGGACAGATAGCGTCCTCTGCAGCCACGAATGAGAATCCTGAAGGGTGTGTTGCCTACCCGATGCCAGAGTAAGGGATATCTTGAGGCGGCTGGAGAGGAATATGGAAAGGGAGGGGGTAAATCCAGTTGTTGTGGTCCATGTTAGAACAAACGACATATGTAGGAACAGGGAGGAGGTCCTGCTGAGGGAATATCAGGAGCTAGGAGCGAAGTTAAAAAGCAGGACTTCGAGGGTAATAATCTCTGGATTATTGCCCGAGCCATGTGCAAATTGGCATAGAAACAGTCAGATCAGGAGAATTAACAGGTGGCTAAAGGGCTGGTGTGGGAAAGAGGGGTTCCTTTTCATGGGACACTGGCACCAGTACTGGGACAGGAATGAGCTGTACCAATGGGATGGGCTCCACCTGAACCGGGATGGGACCCGTGTCCTAGCGGAAAGGGTAAATTGGGAGGTGGCAAAGGCTTTAAACTAGTAAGACTGGGGGGAGGGATCTACAAAAAATGAAACTAGCCTAAATATAAACAAGACAGGAAAGGAGAGCATAAGAAAGAGTAAAGCAAGGGAGAACATTGATGGCCAGGGAATAAATCAAGTTATAGAACAGGAGTCTAAAAAGATTGTTAACAATAAAGTGAGAGGAACTGCTATTAAAAATGAGTTAAACTGTTCATACAGCAATGCACACAGTGTCTGTAATAAAACAGGGGAACTGGAGGCAATAATATGCTATGAGGAACCAGACATAGTAGGGATTACTGAGACATGGCTACAGAAAAATCAGGACTGGGAATTAAACATTGCAGGGTATAACATATTTAGAAAAGATAGGGAGGGAAAAAGGGGGTGTGTGGAATAGCTGTATTTATTAGGGATAACATCAGGGCAGTGGAAAAAAGGGACGCAGCTAAAAGCAGGACAAAATTAGAATCCATGTGGATTGAGATAAAAGATAATAAAGGATCAAACACACTAATAGGGGTAGTCTACAGACCACCTAATAGAGGAAGGGAGGTGGAGGAAGAAATATGCAAACAAATCAGGGAAATGAGTAAAAAACATTGAATAATAATCATGGGGGATTTCAACTACCCCAATATTAATTGGCCAGAAGAGCTGGTAAAGGGGATAAGGGAATGGAGTTCCTACAATGTCGACAGGACTTCTTTCTAACCCAATATGTAAGAAGCCCAACAAGGGAGGATTCACTATTGGATCTAGTTATGGGGAATGAATCAGGGCAGATAAAAGAAGTAAAAGTAGGGGAACATCTAGGCAATAGTGACCATAATATAATACGCTTTAAGATAATAATTGAGAAGGACATAAGAATGATGAAGACCAAGGTAATAGATTGAAGAAAGGCCGATTTTGCAGGGCTGAGAATAGATCTTGGAAAAATAAAATGGACAACAATATTGGCAAACAATGGCATAGAACAGCAGTGGGAAATATTTAAAATGGTGTCCAACAGAGACGGGAAAAATATATTCCACTAAAAAACAAGAACAAGCTAAACACTAATGAGACACCATGGATGAATAAAGACATAAGGAAAAAATTGAGCGTAAGGAAAGAGGCATACATTAAGTACATGGACAGCAGGGGAGAGTATGATAAGGGAGAATATGAAGAGATTAGGAGAGAAGTAAAAAAAAAACAATTAGAAAGGCAAAATGGAACTATGAAATTAAATTATCAAGGAACATAAAACAAAATAGTAAAATATTTTGCAGGCACAGAAATAAAAATAGGAAAGTTGGGATGGTAATTGGGCCACAAAGGGATGGACAGGATAATATCACAGGTAGCTATAGAGAGATGGCAGAAATATTAAATAATTACTTTGCTTCAGTATTTACCAGGGAGACAGAACAGGTGGACATGACATCGGATGATGAGATTAGAAATGAGATAAGTACACTTAAAATGAAAAGAGATATATTAAATAAACTATTCAAACTCAAACCTCTGGTCCGGACGGATTACATCCAGGCATGTTAAAAGAATCTAGGGAAGAGATAGCAGAGGCTTTACTACACATATTTAATAATTCATTAGAACAAAGTGTCGTGCCAGAGGACTGATGGATAGCTAACATAATATCTATATTTAAGAAGGGGGATAGAACATGTCCAGGGAATTATAGACCAGTCAGCTTAACATCGGTGGTAGGAAAAATAATGGAATCCCTACTAAAGGAGAGAATAGAAGAACATCTACAAACCAAAAATGTAATGATGAATAGTCAGCATGGATTTCAAAAGGAAAATTCTTGCTTGACCAACCTCATTGAATTTATTGGAGAGGTAACAGAGAGAGTAGACAAGGGTAATGTAGTAGATGTAATTTATCTAGATTTTCAAAAGGTCTTAGATAGGGTACCATACAATAGACTAATGAATAAGGTCCAAGCATTCGGAGTCAGAATGGATATCTAATACAAAAAGAAAATACTGCAGATGCTGGAAATCTGAAATAAAAACAGAAAATGCTGGAGAAACTCAGCAGGTCAGGTAGCATCTGTGAAGAGAGAAACAGAGTTAACGTTTCAGGTTGATGACCTTTCATCAGAACTGGAAAAAAGCAGGAAATGGAACAGATTTTTAAGCAAGTGTAGAGGCTGGGAAAGGGGGGAGGGGATGAAAGAACAAAAGGGAAGGTCTGTGATAGGATAGAAGGCGGAAGAGGTTAAGAGACATTAAGAGATATTCAAGGCAAAAGGAGATGGTAATGGGACAGGTTAAGAAACAAAGGATGGCTCTAGATAAAGTGTAAATTGCGCTGGCAGAATGAAAGACAGCTGCCATGTGGGGGAGAAGAACAGAAGGCCAAACAATAAAAGTGTGGATAAAAAATATATATATATGATAGGGGCCGAGGTTATGATCTGAAATTGTTGAACTCTATGTTGAGTCCAGAAGGCAGTAAAGTGCCTAATCGAAAGATGAGGTGCTGTTCCTCGAGCTTACGCTGAACTTCCGTGGAACAATGCAAGAGGCCGAGGACGGTGAGGTCTGAGTGGGAATGGAGCGGAGAATTAAAGTGACAGGCCACCGGGAGCTCGGGGTCCCCCTTACGGACTGAACGGAGGAGTTCCGCAAAGTGGTCACTCAATCTGCGTTTGGTCTCCCCAATGTAGAGGAGACCACATCGTGAGCAGCGAATACAGTATACTAAATTGCAAGAAGTACAAGTAAATCGCTGTTTCACCTGGAAGGGGTGTTTGGGGACCTGGACAGTGGGAAGGTATAAGGGCATGTGTTGCATCTCCTGCGCTTGCACGGGAAGGTGCCGGGTGAAGGGGAAGGGGTGTTGGGGGTGATAGAGGAGTGGACTAGGGTGTCGCGGAGGGAGCGGTCCCTACGGAATGCTGAAAGGGGAGGTGAGGGGAAGATGCGTTTGGTGGTGGGATCATGCTGGAGGTGGCAGAAATGGCGGAGGATGGTCCGTTGAATGTGGAGGCTGGTGGGGTGAAAGGTGAGGACAAGGGGAACTCTGTCGTGGTTCCGGGAGGGAGGGGCAGGGGTGAGGGCAGAAGTGCGGGAGATAGAACGGACACGGTCAAGGGCTGTGTCAACCACTGTAGAGGGGAATCCTCGGTTGAGGAAAAAGGAAGACATATCGGAAGCACTGGTATGGAAGGTGGCATCATCAGAGCAGATGCGGCGGAGACGGAGAAACTGGGAGAATGGAATAGAGTCCTTACAGGAGGCGGGGTGGGAGGAAGTGTAGTCCAGGTAGCTGTGAGAGTCAGTGGGCTTGTAGTGAATGTTTGTCAATAACCTATCCCCAGAGATGGAGACAGAGATGTCAAGGAAGTGAAGGGAAGAGTCGGAGATGGACCATGAGAAGGTGAGGGTGGGGTGGAAATTGTAAGCAAAGTGAATGAAATTATCTAGTTCAGGGCGAGAGCAGGAAACGGCACCGATACAGTCATCAATGTACCGGAAAAAGAGGTGAGGGAGGGGACCTGAGTAGGACTGGAACAAAGAATGTTCCACATATCCCACGAAAAGGCAGGCATAGCTAGGACCCATGCGGGTACCCATAGCAACACCTTTAATTTGGAGGAAATGAGTGGAGTCAAAGGAGAAGTTGTTCAATGTGAGAACAAGTTCAGCTAGGCGGAGGAGGGTGGTGGTGGATGGGGACTGGTTGGGCCTCTGTTCAAGGAAGAAGCGGAGCGCCCTCAGACCGTCCTGGTGGAGGACGGAGGTGTAGAGGGATTGGACAATCATAGTGAAAAGGAGGCGGTTGGGGCCAGGAAACTGGAAACTCTTAAAGTGGCGGAGGGTGTCGGAAGAGTCGTGTATGTAGGTGGGAAGAGACTGGACAAGGGGAGAAAAAATAGAGTCGAGATAGGAAGAGACAAGTTCCGTGGGGCAAGAACAGGCTGAAACGATGGGTCTACCAGGGCAGTCCTGTTTGTGGATCTTGGGAAGAAGGTAGAAGCGGGCTGTGCGGGGTTGGGGAACTATGAGGTTGGCGGTCGTGGGGGGAAGATCTCCAGAGGAGATGAGGTCAGTCACAGTCTTGGAAACGGTGGCTTGATGTTCGGTAGTGGGATCATGGTCCAGGCAGAGGTAGGAGGAGGTGTCGGAGAGTTGGCGTTCAGCTTCCGCTAGGTAGAGGTCGGTTCGCCAGACAACAACAGTACCACCCTTGTCAGCAGGTTTAATGACAATGTCGGGGTTGGATCTGAGAGAATGGAGTGCTGCAAGTTCAGAGGGAGGTAGGTTGGAGTGAGTGAGGGGAGCAGAGAAATGGAGACGGCCAATGTCACGCCGGCAGTTTGCAATGAGGAGGAGGAGGAGGAGGATGGATATCTAGCTGGCTTCAAGACAGAAAGCAAAGAGTAGGGGTAAAAGGTAGCTATTCACAGTGGCAGAAGGTGGGTAGTGGTGTTCCACAAGGATCAGTGCTGGGACCACTGCTGTCCACAATGTATATTAACGATTTAGACTTTGGAATCAAAAACACAATTTCTAAATTTGCAAATTACACCAAATTGGCGGGGGTGGGGTTGGGGGGGGGGTGGTGGTAATAGTCAATACCGAAGAGGACTGCAACATTAATAAACTTGAAGAATGGGCATACAATTGGCAAATTAAATTCAACACAGATAAATGTGAGGTATTACATTTTGGTAAGATAAATAGGGAGGTTATATATTACTTGGAAAATACGAATCTAAATGGGGTAGAGGTGCAAAGGGATCTTGGAATACAAATCAGTGAAAGTCGCGAGACAGGTTAACAAAGCACTAGGGTTTATTCCTAGAGGGATTGAATTGAAAAGTAGAGAAGTTATGCTGAACTTGTATCGAACCTTGGTTAGACCACAATTGGAGTGCTGCGTACAATTCTGGTCGCCATATTCTAAAAAGGAGAAAGAGGAACTAGAGAGGGTGCATAAAAGATTTACAAGGATGATACCAGGAAGGCGAGCGTATACATATCAGGAAAGGATGAACAGGCTGGGTCTCTTTTCTCTTGAAAAAAGAAAACTGAGGGGTGACGCAATTGAGGTCTTTAAAATCATGAAAGGTTTAGTTAGAGTGGATACAGAGAGAATGTTTCCACTTGTGGGGAAGAGCATAACTAGAGGCCATCAATATAAGATAGTCACCAAGAAATGAAATAGGAAATTCAGAAAGAACTTCTTTACCCAGAGAGTGGTGAGAATGTGGAACTCACTACCACAGGGAGTGGTTGAAGCGAATAGCATAGATGCATTTAAGGGGAGGCTGGACAAACATATGAGGGAGAAGGGAATAGAGGGTTATGCTGATAGATTTAGATAAGGAAAGACGGGAGGAGGCTCAAGTGGAGCATAAACACCAGCATGGACTGGTTAGGCCGAATGGCCTGTTTCTGTGCTGTATACCCTATGTAATTCTATGACTTCCAGAAGGCATTTGATAAAGTCCCTCATAAGAGACTGTTAGCTAAAGTTGAAGCCCATGGAATTGAAGGCAAATTATTGGCCTGGTTAGGAAACTGGCTGAGCGACAGGAGACAGAGAGTAGGGATAATGGGCAGGTACTCTAATTGGCAGGATGTGACTAGTGGTGTCCCGCAGGGATCTGTGTTGGGGCCTCAACTATTCACCGTATTTATTAACGACTTGGATGATGGGATAAAAAGCCACATATCCAAGTTTGCCGATGACACAAAGATAGGCGGCATCCCTCTCCCTAACATCTGTCTGAGGCTGAACCACATTGTTAGCAACCTTGGTGTCATATTTGACCCTGAAATGAGCTTCTGACCACATATCCACAGCATAACAAAGACCGCCTATTTCCACCTCCGTAACATCGCCCGTCTCCACCCTTTCCTCAGCTCATCTGCTGCTGAAACCCTCATCCATGCCTTTGTTACCTCTAGACTTGACTATTCCAACGCACTCCTGGCCGGCCTCCCACATTCCACCCTACGCAAACTTGAGAACTCAGCTGCCCGTGTCCTAACTCGCACCAAGTCCCGTTCACCCGTCACCCCTGTGTTCATTGACCTACATTGGCTCCCGGTTAAGCAACGCCTCGATTTCAAAATTCTCATCCTTGTTTTTTCAGATCTCTCCATGGCCTCGCCCCTCCCTATCTCTGTAATCTCCTCCAGCCCCACAACCCCCCGAGATCTCTGCGCTCCTCTAATTCTGTCCTCTTGAGCATCGCTGGTTATAATCGCTCAACCATTGGTGGCCGTGCCTTCTGTTGACTCGGCCCTAAACGCAGGCATTCCCTGCCTAAACCTCTCCGCCTCTCTCCTCCTTTAAGACGCTCCTTAAAACCTACCTCTTTTGGTCACCTGCCCTAATTTCTCCATATGTGGCTCGGTGTCAATTTTTTATCTTATAATACTCCTGTGCAGGGCCTTGGGACGTTTTTCTACGTTAAAGGCACTATATAAATAGTAATTGGAAGCATAAAATTACAAAGAGATATCGATAGATTAAATGAAATGGCAAACTGTAGCAAATGGATTTCAATGTAGGAAAATGTGAGGACCTAAAAAGGATAGAACAGGGTACTTTCTAAATGGTGAAAAGCTAAAAACAGTGAAGGTCCAAAGAAACTTGGGGGTTCAGGTACATAGATCATTAAAATGACATGAACAGGTACAGAAAATAATCAAAAAGGCAAATGGAATGCTGGCCTTTATATCTAGAGGACTAGAATACAAGGGGGTAGAAGTTATGCTACAGCTATACAAAGCCCTGGTTAGACCACACCTGGAGTACTGTGAGCAGTTCTGGGCACCACACCTCAGGAAGGATATATTGGCCTTGGAGGGAGTGCAGCGTAGATTGACCAGAATGATACCCGGACTCCAAGGGTTATGTTACAAAGAGAGATTACACAAACTAGGGTTGTATTCCCTGGAATTTAGAAGGTTAAGGGGTGATCTGATCTAAGTTTTCAAGATATTAAGGGGAACAGATAGGGTAGGTAGAGAGAAACAATTTCCACTGGTTGAGGATTCTAGGACTAGGGGGGCAGAGTCTAAAAATTAGAGCCAGACCTTTCAGGAGTGAAGTTAGGAAACACTTCTACATACAAAGGATGGTAGAAGTTTGGAACTCTCTTCCGCAAACGGCAATTGATGCTAGATCAGTTGTTAAATTTAAATCTACATTTTTGTTAACCAAAAGTAGTTAGATATATTTCTTAAGGCGAAAGGGATTTAAGGGATATGGGGAGAAAGCAGGGACAGGGTACTGAATTTGGATGATCAGCCATGATCTCATTAAATGACGGAACAGGCTCGGGGGGCCGAATGGCCTACTCCTGCTCCTATCTTCTATGTTTCTATGTTTCTATTACTAAGGGATATGGGCCAAAGGCGGGTATATGGAGTTCGGTCGCAGATCAGCCATGATCTCAATGAACGGCGGAACAGGCTCGAGGGGCTGCATGGCCGACTCCTGTTCCTATGTTCCTATGAGAATGATATAGAGAGTGAGGCAGAGAGAAAGAGATACGCAGAGAGAAAAATAAAAAGAGAGACATAAAGAGCCGTTTAGAGACTGAGACACAGAGAGGGAGATCGAGCGAGTGTGAGATATCCCACTGTGAATACCATATCACGACATAGATCCACTGAGAGGCTCACTCCCAGTAAAATCCCAGGGCATTTCCTGCCCAGACCCTGAGCTGGAGAAGTGAAAGTGACAGAGAGTGAGAGTGAGAATGGAGGGATGAGTTCTGTACTTACCGGAAGAGATCCAGGAGAAACACAAAAATATGGAGAAAAGGATCAGCAACATTCTGGGAATCCACTGCCCCTTTTCCAATCGGTGGCTGGGAATAAAATACTCCCAGTGGGACACATCTACTGTTTATAGACTGAAAAATACCCCAAATAAACAGCAAGTCAATCCAGGCTCCACTTTCCTGTTTATCTCCTGCTATGTTCACTTCCCTGATCTCCAAGTGCAGAGCCAGCGGGTGACTGATTGGTTACTCTGAGAAAAATACCCAATTAAAGGGATAAACAGTCGCCTGTCACCAGTTACTGGGAGGATCAAACTCAGGCAGATTGAGAGTCAGCCTGTGAATCAGAAGCTAGAGAGAGACTGAACCACCTGGGACACCAGCTCCAGTGTAAAGGGAGGAGACACTGAGATCCCGGGCTCCCCCCTCACAGTCAACACACTGACACCGGTCCCCCTCCCCCGGAAACCTTAACACTGGCTCTACTCCAGACTGGAGTAACACCACAACATCTTACAGTTATCGACCACATTTAATAGAGTGAACATCACACGGGACATCACAGAGCAACTCACCGAGCGGGGGAGAGTGAGGGGGTCAAACTAACAGGGAGTGAGGGGAGGGGGTCAAACTAAGAGGGATTGAGTTACAGGCTGCAATCTAATCGGGAGTTCGCGGGGTTTACACCTCGGCAATCAGTGTAAGAGTAGGGGAGAGACTCACTGATTGAGTCATTCTGCAACAGGAGTCAGGAATCTTCTCCACCTTCACCCCAATCTCACCAGCAAGGTGATGGTGGCTGTATCATCAGGTGCGACCGGGAGTTGTACTCTTACACTGCTGTCCCTGGTGTGAGGAGGGTGCGGTGCACAGACTGAAACCCTCTCACTGGGCACTCTGCACTGTGCCCACTGCATGAACACACTCACTGGACACTCTGTACTGTGCCCACTTCATGAACCCCTCACTGGACACTTTGTACTGTGCCCACTACATGAACCCCTCACTGGACACTCTGTACTGTGCCCACTACATGAACCCCTCACTGGACACTCAATACTGTGCCCACTCCATGAACCCCCTCACTGGACACTCTGTACTGTGCCCACTCCATGAACCCCCCTCACTGGACACTCTGTACTGGGCCCACTCCATGAACCCCTCACTGGACACTCTGTACTGTGCCCACTCCATGAACCCCTCTCTGGACTCTCTGTACTGTGCCCACTCCATGAACCGCTCACTGGACACTCTGTACTGTGCCCACTCCATGAACCCCCCTCACTGGACACTCTGTACTGGGCCCACACCATGAACCCCTCTCTGGACACTCTGTACTGTGCCCACTCCATGAACCCCTCACTGGGCACTCTGTACTGTGCCCACTCCATGAACCCCCTCACTGGACACTCTGTATTGTGCTCATTCCATGAACCCCTCACTGGACACTCTGTACTGTGCTCACTCCATGAACCCCTCACTGGACACTCTGTATTGTGCTCATTCCATGAACCCCTCACTGGACACTCTGCACTGTGCCCACTCCATGAACCCCTCACTGGACACTCTGTACAGTGCCCACTCCATGAACACCTCACTGGGCACTCTGCACTGTGCCCACTCCATGAACACCCTCACTGGACACTCTGTACTGTGCCCACTCCATGAACCCTCACTGGACACTCTGTACTGTGCCCACTCCATGAACCTCCTCACTGGGCACTCTGTACAGTGCCCACTCCATGAACACCCTCACTGGACACTCTGTACTGTGCCCACTCCATGAACACCCTCACTGGACACTCTGTACTGGGCCCACTCCATGAACCCCTCAGTTGTCACTCTTGGGCACATACATTGCAACACGGTTAAAGTTCCTCCGTGTGAATCACAGCGAGGACCTCACCAGCCTCGCGTCTGGTCCTCACTGACTGGCCAGCACCTGGTGTGAGGTCAGACGGACCCCGTGAGTTGCACAATAGCAAAATACTGCGGATGCTGAAAATCTGAAATAACAACAGAAAATGCTGGAAATACTCAGCAGGCCCGGCAGCATCCGTGGAGAGAGAAACAGAGTTAACGGTTCAGCTCGATGACCCTTCGTCAGAACTGGAAAAAGCTGGAGATATAACAGATATTAAGCAGGTGCAGAGACAGGGCGGGGGGGTGGGGGGGTGGGGGAGGAATTGAAGGAACATACTATGCTAAGATAAGAGGCAGGAAAGATAAAATGTTGCAAATCGGGCAAAATCATACAGCATGATAAATGGGGGCAGGGGTTATAGTTTGAAATTGTTGAACTCAATGTTGAGTCCAGAAGGCTGTAATGTGTCTAATTGAAAGATGAGGTGCTGTTCCTCGAGCTTACGTTGAGCTTCATTGGAACAGTGTAAGAGGCCGAGGACGGAGAGGTCAGAGTGGGAGTGGAGCGGAGAATTAAAGTGACAGGCGACCGGAAGATCAGGGTCATGCTTACAGACTGAACGGAGGTGTTCCGCAAAGCGATCACCCAATCTGCGTTTGGTCTCCCCAATGTAGAGGAGACCACATCATGAGCAGCGAATACAGTATACTAAATTGAAAGAAGTACAAGTAAATTGCTGTTTCACCTGGAAGGAGTGTTTGGGGCCCTGGGCTGTGGGAAGGGAGGAGGTAAAAGGGCAGGTGTTGCATCTCCTGCGCTTGCACGGGAAGGTGCCAGGCGAAGGGGAAGGGGTGTTGGGGGTGATTGAGGAGTGGACCAGGGTGTCGCGGAGGGAGCGGTCCCTTCGGAATGCTGAAAGGGGAGGTGAGGGGAAGATGCGTTTGGTGGTGGGATCACGTTGGAGGTGGCGGAAATGGCGGAGGATGATCTGTTGAATGTGGAGGCTGGTGGGGTGAAAGGTGAGGACAAGGGGAACCCTATCGTGGTTCTGGGAGGGAGAGGAAGGGGTGAGAGCAGAAGTGCAGGAAATGGAACAGACACGGTCGAGGGCCGTGTCAACCAAGGTAGAGGGAATCCTCGGTTGAGGAAAAAGGAAGACATGTCGGAAGCACTAGTATGGAAGGTGGCATCGTCAGAACAGACATGGCGGAGACGGAGAAACTGGGAGAATGGAATAGAGTCTTTACAGGAAGCGGGGTGGGAGGAAGTGTAGTCCAGGTAGCTGTGGGAGTCAGTGGGCTTGTAGTGGATGTTTGTCGAAAGCCGATCGCCAGAAATGGAGATGGAGAAGTCAAGGAAGGGAAGAGAAGAGTCGGAGATGGACCATGTGAAGGTGAGGGAAGGGTGGAAATTGGAAGTAAAGTGAATGAACTTATCTAGTTCAGGGCGAGAGCAGGAAACGGCACTGATACAGTCATCAATGTACCGGAAAAAGAGGTGAGGGAGGGGACCTGAATAGGACTGGAACAAAGAGTGTTCCACATATCCCATGAAAAGGCAGGCATAGCTAGGGCCCATGTGGGTTCCCATAGCAACACCTTTAATTTGGAGGAAGTGAGTGGAGTCAGAGGAGAAGTTGTTCAATGTGAGAACAAGTTCAGCCAGGCGGAGGAGGTTGGTGGTGGATGGGGACTGGTTGGGCCTCTGTTCAAGGAAGAAGCGGAGCGCCCTCAGGCCATCCTGGTGGAGGATGGAGGTGTAGAGGGATTGTACGTCCATAGTGAAAAGGAGACGGTTGGGGCCAGGAAACTGTTAAAGTGGCGGAGGGCATCGGAAGAGTCGCGAATGTAGGTGGGAAGAGACTGGACAAGGGGAGAAAAAATAGAGTCGAGATAGGAAGAGATAAGTTCCGTGGGGCAAGAACAGGCTGAAATGATGGGTCTACCGGGGCAGTCCTGTTTGTGGATCTTGGGAAGGAGGTAGAAGTGGGCTGTGTGGGGTTGGGGGACGATGAGGTTGGCAGCCATGGAGGGAAGAATTCCAGAGATGAGGTCAGTGACAGTCTTGGAAACAATGGTTTGATGTTCGGGAGTGGGGTCATGGTCCAGGGGGAGGTAGGAGGAGGTGTCAGAGAGTTGGCGTTCAGCTTCTGCACGGTAGAGGTCAGTTCGCCAAACAACAACAGCACCACCCTTGTCAGCAGGTTTAATGATAATGTTAGGGTTGGATCGGAAAGAACGGAGTGCTGCAAGTTCAGAGGGAGGTAGGTTGGAGTGAGGGAGGGGAGCAGAGAACTGGAGACGGCCGATGTCACGCCGGCAGTTTGCAATGAAAAGATCTAGAGAGGGTAAGAGGCCAGAGGGAGGTGTCCAGGTAGAACGAGAATTTTGAAAGCGGGAGAAAGGGTCAGCTGTGCGGGGGGGAAGACTCCTGGCCAAAGAAGTGGGCATCAGTGGGCTATTCCACTGTGGGGGCAGCACACCAAAGCTCCTTGATCTCCTCCTCCAGAGAACGACACTTTACAGCGACCAGGAACCAACAGGTTGATTTTACTATCGACCCTTGCCCAGAGACTCCCAGACCAGTTTCCCCCCACCGACCCCAGTCACTCATTTTCAAGCCTTGTTCTTCGATCCTGTGCTCCCTACACAGAGCCTCCCCAGACTGGAGCACAGGTCAGAGAATCGGCCTTTGTGTTCCAGCCCTGGCCGTGAGTTGCACGCTGCTCTAATCTTGACCCTCACATTCCCCCTCCTCCTCGGGAGTGGGTGTTAACATTGGGTCACATGCCTCTATCTGGGAGCCCATTGATCACTGTCCGTGTGAATACCGGCCCTAATTGAAACTGTGTCCTCCTGGTCCTACTCTCACAGTTTCGTTTAAGGTTATTCTCAGATCTCCTTTTTTGCAGGCTCTTTAATGTTTTATAAACCACTCAGACACCTCCTTTCAAAGTTGCCCAAGTCTCTCCCGCCTTATAACTCGGAGCCCTGACCTGGGGGTCAGTCTGGAGGCTCCTCTCCGCACAGCCCCCAGGGTCTGAGTGTCTCCCCTGTGCCTCGGTGACCTGAACTGGACTCAGTACCAGTGACACTGCGGTTCATGGTTTACCGGCCATTCGTGGTCGAGCAGTGAATGATGCCGACGTGTGGTCCATGAACGGCCTTAACCCGCCCAGTTCACATTGAATTTGACCTCAACAGCTGCCGATTGCAAGACCCACAAGCTGTTGAGTGAATGAATCGAACCTTTCTTGTCAAATCAGCAAAGAGTTCAGACAAGTCAACGACTACCAATTATTTATTGAATACAAGGCACAATTATCACCACTTGGAGTGAAACATTGAGTCTAGAAATAATAACAGATCGGAATAGTTATTGACAGCGTCACCTAGCAACTTGAATAATAATGATTAGACGGAGTTACTTAAGGAAATGAATGAGAGAGGTTGTGAAGGCTGCTCAGTGTATCACTGGAATTCAGCATTAACTGGGTAGCTCACTGTCAAATTACAGCTGAGATCAGTGTGTGAGAGGGATATCAATTGGTGAGATTCAATTAGGAGCAATTCCTTCATAGCTGACCAGTTAACAGCATGAGCTAGCCAGTTTATTGAGTAGGTTAGGGTCTATGTGCTGGTGGCTAGCAATGTTTCCAGATCTTACACGACCGTGTCCTTATGAGCGATGTGGTTGAGTTGATTATCCTCCCCTAAGACGGGGAACGATGAATTGGTGACAGGTTTTTCTGTTCCACTCGAATCCTCTGCTCCGCCTGAACCCACCTTACACACGAGTGACTGTGTGGGAGTTCGCTGCTGAACTCTCAGCTTCCTTGATCTCACACAACTTGGACAGTTAAATGACACTCTTATTCCTCCCTGTAACTGGATAGTCTAGCCATACAATCTGACTTCTGCAACATTTTACCCTCTGGCCTGAATTTTTTGATGAAGTAACAGGGAGGATTGATGAAGGGAATGCAATGGATGTTGTCTACATGGATTTTCAGAAGGCGTTTGACAAAGTACCACGTGGAAGGCTACTTAACAAAATTGAGGCTCATGGAATAGGTGGGTCAGTGGCAGCTTAGATAAGGAATTGGCTTAAGGACAGAAAAAAGCGAGTTGTGGTAAATATGGCTGTTTTTCAGACTGGTGGATGGTAGACAGTGGTGTTCCCCAGGGGTCAGTGCTGGGGCCACTGCTTTTTGTGATATGTATAAATGACCTGGATATTGGAATACAGAGTAGAATTTCTAAATTTGCTGATGACACCAAACTTGGGGGTGTGGTAAACAGTGAGGATGATACCAATCGACTGCAACAGGACATAGAAAGGCTAGCAGAATGGGCAGACAAGTGGCAGATGGAATTTAATACAGAGAAGTGTGAGGTGTTGCATTTTGGCAGCAACAGAGAGAGGCAATATACACTTAATTGCACAGTTTTAATGAGTCCCGCCACCTTCAGGGACCTATGCACATTAACTCCCAGGTCCCTCTGTAAAATTCTGATATTAAGTGTATATTGCCTCTCCCTGTTCCTTCTGCCAAAATGCATCAGCGATTGATGTGTGATCTTCTGCGGCAAGGCATTGTCGTGTGTGTTCCTGTAACCCTTAATAAACTTGCAAGTGTTTGTCTCTTGGGTCCAGAACCCTCATTTTTGGTACATGGACAAGGACTGCAGCCCCGATCTACCTTTAAAAAGGGCACTCCACCCACTTTTCCCAAGTCTTTGTTGATGGTGCGAGACCTTCCCTTAATGATAGGAATAATCAGCTGATTGGCTGCTCTGGCAAGTCCTACTGTTTAGAAGCTGAGGTAACGTGGAAAAGTAAACACTCTGGAAATGTTTAAGAGCTATCCCAAAGAACATCAATCACCCAGTCTTCCGTCCATTGTAAAGTGACTACCGCCTTCTTAATGCAAAGTCAAGAAAATGTACCTGCGGGAGTTAATCCTTTGTATACTGACCCTAACCTGATATTAATAACATAAATTAAAACAAAATCCCTCCCAGGCCATAACAGGTCCCTTCCAGTAACAGAACCAAGATACTAAAGTCTGCAACAGGCGAACAGTATTAAGAAAAAAAGGTGCAGGTGCTTCAGGAGCTGCGACAATTCAATGAAACCCTTGTCACACTCCTAGAAGGCTCATCGACTGTGTGAATGGGCCTGTGGTCCAGGAGGGTTGATGACAGCCTAAAGGTTTTTATCGCACAGCTAGTCACCCATATGGCTGTGATGATGTCACAGGAGGTACGTGTGATGCCCTTCTTACACACCTCACACCTGAACGTTTTCTCATCCGTGTAGACAACCCCGGTGCCTCACGAAAAACAATTGGTGCGCATGGTATACATCACATGCGATCGGCCTCCCACCAGTGTAAACGCGTTGACGCAGCGTGACTGAAGATGATGGCCCGAAAATTAGACCTAATACGGGAGATTACGCACTGTGTACTCTCGCGTATTAGATCCCGAATTGCCGGTTTCCTGCATGCACTGCGCATGCGCGGGAAACCGGCACTTCGTGAATTGAAAAGGGGGCGGTTCCTAAGTGAACCGCGTGTGCGCTACAGGCTGCGCGCACGCAGTGCACTTAGTTTTTTTTTCAGCTTTGAACGCGCAGGTAAGTGGTGAAGATTTTACACACAAAGAAAGCAGGCGTAGGACCCCCTTTTAACAAGGTAAGTAGTTAATTAAGTGTTATTTTAAATTTTTTTCAACAGGTTTATTTTTTTTTAGAGATTTTAAGAAAGGTAAGTTTATTTTTATAACATTTAAAAAGATTTTAAATTTTTTCAAAAATTTAATTTTTTGTTTAAAGTGGTTAATTTATTTAACTATACTTATTTTTATTAATGTGATGGCTTTTAAAAAAAATTTAATTGAGGTTTAGCTGTTCTTTTGGGGGTTTGTAGTATTCATAGCTTTGACAGCTCTTGCCGTCAAAACTATGAATGAAAGATGGTGTGCTGCCATTGGCTCTAACTGAATCACGTGATCCCAGAGCTCGCACGAACTGATTGCGCCTCTGGGATACGCACACACTGCACGGTTGCAACAGGGAGAAGCTTTGAAACTAAAGTTCGTGTGGGCCCGGAGCAAAAAGGTAGGCGCGGAGTGCGACATCGCGGGGAATCCTTACCCCCGCGGGAACCATCCATGTTTAATTTCTGGGCCGATGTTGCGAGGTCCAGAGAGGAAAGAGTGCAGTTGGAAAGTCCTTCCTTGCGATAAGATTGCCATAATTTGGACAATACGTGTGGTAGGATTTCTTGTTTATAAAGGAGTTTTTTATTAAGGATGAAGTTACCACACATTTAGATAGAGAAAGGAGTTGGAAGTAGCTAGCATAGATTTCAAATGGGACAACTGCTCACAGCATCCTGTCAGGAGGTAGCTGGGGGAAATGCACTGGATGTAGTGTATATGGACTTTATCAAAACCTTCGACAAGATACCACACGGACAATTAATCTTCTCTCATAAGGAGAAATTAATTAAGGAGCAGGATGGTAAACTGGTTAGATAGGAGAAAAGAGCAGTGCGCTCAACGGAGAGTAAAATCATACGGTGTGTAAAAAGGGTATCGGACCTGAACCCACCGGGTTCGGCTAAAATTGGGGCCTCAGTTTTTTGAGGTGCACAAAAAGGGTTTTTCCTCATTAATGGCTTCCTGAAGCGGCGCCTTGCGACAGGTTGAAGGCGCTATATCAATGCAAGTTGTTGTCATTGATCATCGCATCTTTCAACAGGGCGGTTGCACGGCTACCAGCCAGCAATGAATAGTGGGGAGCAGCTAGTAACCGCCGGTAATGATTTCAGGCTTTCTGCTCCCAACAGTCTTTATTCGTGCTCAGAGTACATTCCACGGGCAGGCCCACACCTCCGACCAAACGCAACGGAAACTGCGTGGGTGAAGAGAATAGTCACGGTGAAGCAGGAGCAACCACAACGTACTCAGTTATTTTGCAACAGAAGACACGCAGGATGCCCAGCGTTCTGACTGCTTCAATCGATGAAAGAAACCATGCCGACAGACCGTATAGTTTAGGCTAAAGCTAAAAACCAAATTTATTGGAGGTTGTAAATTTACACAGAATCAAATACACAGCAACACGGTATTTAACTCACACCAATGTTATAAACAACGTTCTGAAACCAGGAAAGAATTTCTAGTTGCTTATGTGTCCTTTTGAAGAATCCTTTAATTGCATATTGAGCAAACATAATGAGGTCTACAGCTCCACCGAGTGCTGACTCCATGCCATTACACCGAAATAAGGCTACCCAGTTATAACCGATATTTTCTTTGCTGTCAGACCATGAGGGATGGGGAACATTCTTCTTGTTGATCCGTGGCTCAGTGGGTAGCACCCTCGCCTCCGAGTCAGAAAGCTGTGGGTTCACAGTCCCACGCCAGAGACTTGAACACATAAATCTAGGCTGACGCTCCCAGTGCAGCGCCGAGGGAGTGCCGCACTGTCGGAGGTGCCGTCTTTCGTATGAGACGTTAAACCGAGGCCCCCGTCTGCTCTCTCAGGTGGAGGTAAAAGATCCCGTGGCCACTATTATCGAAGAAGAGCAGGGGAGTTCTCCCTGGTGTCCTGGCCAATACTTATCCCTCAATCAACATAACAAAAACAGATTATCTGGTCATCATCACATTGCTGTTTGTGGGAGCTTGCTGTGCGCAAAACTGGCTGCCGCGTTTCCCACATTACAACAGTGACTCCACTTCAAAAATACTTCATTGGCTGTAAAGCGCTTTGGGACGTCCAGTGGTCGTGAAAGGCGCCCAATCAATGCAAGTCTTTCTTTCTATCAAAACACAGCAGGTACACCACGGGTGTTACTGATGAAACAACCATTTTCCCAGAAGGACAGTCACTGATGGGTCAGCCACTGTAGATAACGGCTGTCTGCTTCTCAACAGCAAACTTCCAAACATTGTCTGAAGTGTCTGTGTGAAACGATGTTGCCCTTATGGAGATGTGTCTACAGGCAAGGTGGACAGCACCGTTCAAACTCTCTGTTCACTGCCGACATCTACTGTGGATTGTCCACACTGAACCCTCACACCGAGACCAGAAGGAATTCTTTTAGAATCGTCCCCCTCCACGCTCCTCCTCTGGGCGGGCCTCCCGTTCACACGACTCGAGTCGACGGCAGCGGATCTTCCCTCGCTCCCGGTATCTCGTCTCTGGCCACTGCTCAGGCCCTCCGGTCGGGATCAGGAAACCGCCCGTGTCCATGCAGATGAGGGGAGGGGCCTGCGGCCCTGAACACGTATTACAAGGCTGCTCGGGCCGCAGGGCGTTGGAGCTATGGCGCGAGGCCACCTCAGCTTCCTCGGCTGACGGTTTTCGGTTTTCAAACCGACCCCGTTTCCGGGGCGTCTGCTTCGGGCAGAGCCTTTAACATTCGCACCAGTGGGCAGTGGACGTCGTGGGGAGGCACAGAGCCTGCTCTCCATCACTGGCCCTCTTCAAAGAGCCAAACCACCCGACATACAGCGGCGCAACTTGCATCCGAAAAGGCCGTTCGCAGGGTCGATGGAGCAGGGAGGCCTCCTGCAGAACGGGATGGAAATAAAAACCCGACCACAGTAGAGCCACCCTTTCCTCTCACAGAAAATCTCCGCCTCTGGATAATTTCAACAGTTTGACACCAGGCAGGGTCTTGACCTAGACACCCAGGACCATGTTGGCGAGATGCTGGGCCACCACCAGGGCCGTGGGACTGAACCGCAGGGAGAGGGGAGAACGGAGGCAATCCTGGGAGACAAATGGGAATATCTCAAACCCAGTGTCAGAACTTAAGAGAGTGTCTCTACCCAAAGATTTTACCCCCCCACCCCACCCCACCCCACCCCGTTAACATAACCTGGAATCGCTGCCATTAACAGCTACTTCGTGCCCAACCTGACTTGTTCAATGCAGTCACGACTGGGTTGAAAGCTTTATGCCATGATGGTGATGCATCACATTGGACATACTCTTACAGCCCTTCCCCTACTCCACCGAGTGCAATCTGTAGGGACTCGTTCACTATCACTGAGGGTGAGCTACTGAATGACGGCTGCAGCCAGTAGACCCTGCCCGGGCAAGAGGCTCTGGCCCTTCAGTAGGGGAGAAGAGAATATGGGGGTAGGGGGGAGGCGGGGGGAAGATAGGACGAATTAACAAAAGGTCACAGGGAGCATCGAACTGTCTCCTTCCAGCCATTGCATGTGGCCCTTCTCTGTACTTATCTATCTAATCCTAACCAGAGAATCACCTGCAATGGCTTCTCTTCCCGCTCCCGCACCGTTACCTCTGGTGTCCCCCAAGGATCCATCCTTGGCCCCCTCCTATTTCTCATCTACATGTTGCCCCTTGGTGACATCATCCGAAAACACAGCGTCAGTTTCCACATATACGCTGACGACACCCAGCTCTACCTCACTACCTCTTCTCTCAACCCCTCCACGGTGTCTAAATTGTCAAGACTTCTTGTCCGACTTACAGTTCTGGATGAGCAAAAATTTTCTCCAATTACATATTGGGAAAACCGAAGTCATTGTTTTCGGTCCCCGCCACAAACTCCGTTCCCTAGCCACTGACTCCATCCCTCTCCCTAACATCTGTCTGAGGCTGAACCACACTGTTCGCAACCTTGGTGTCATATTTGACCCTGAAATGAGCTTCCGACCACATATCCGCATCATAACAAAGACCGCCTATTTCCACCTCCGTAACATCGCCCGTCTCCGCCCTTGCCTCAGCTCATCCGCTGCTGAAACCGTCATCCGTGCCTTTGGTACCTCTAGACTTGACTATTCCAACGCACTCCTGGCTGGCCTCCCACATTCCACCCTACGTAAACTTGAGGTCATCCAAAACTCGGCTGCCCGTGTCCTAACTCGCACCAAGTCCCGTTCGCCCATCACCCCTGTGCTTGCTGACCTACACTGGCTCCCGGTTAAGCAGCACCTTGATTTCAAAATTCTCATCCTTGTTTTCAAATCCCTCCATGGCCTCGCCCCTTCCTATCTCTCTAATCTCCTTCAGCCCCACAACCCCCCGAGATATCTGCGCTCCTCTAATTCTCCCCTCTTGAGGATCCCTGATTATAATCACTCAACCTTTGGTGGCCGTGTCTTCTGTTGCCTAGGCCCTAAGCTCTGGAATTCCCTGCCTAAACCTGTCCGCCTCGCTACCTCTCTTTCCTCCTTTAAGACACTCCTTAAAACCTACCTCTTTGACCAAGCTTTTGGTCACCTGCCCTAATTTATCCTTAAGTGGCTCGGTGTCAAATTTTTTCTCTTAAAATACTCCTGTGCCGCGCCTTGGGATGTTTTACTAGGTTAAAGGCGCTATATAAATACAAGTTGATGTTGTTGCTGTTGTTTCTCTTTCTCTGGCTGATTTCCCCCCGCCCCCTCACCTCCCTAGCCAGAGGTGCAAAGACCAATTGAAGTACACCTACTACAGCCTCTGGAATAGATCCTCTCCCACATGCGTGTGCTGGTGGATCAGCAGCTGAAGCCTTTCCGACACATGGAAGATTTGATCGGTTTGTTGCCCAAAGTCAGAGTGTGCGAATCACTTGTACAGATGCTGCACTGGAAGGGTTCTCAGCCTGTATGGATGCATTGCTCCTTCAGGAGGGACTACAGTCTGGAATGGTTGCTTCCCTCTGTGGATGTACTGTTGTGATGTCTTCACACTGTAAACAGCCCTCTTGAAAACATTGCACCTTCACAGTTTCTCACTCTTGTGGATGTATTGATGGCGGGAGAGGTTCGAGACACTTCCTGAAATTTGGGATGGTGCACTGGAACCACTGCTCACCTGTGCGGGGGGCTAAGAAACTTAGGCAGTTCTCTGAAGCTCAGCACTTACTGAGGATGTGCTGGTCTCCAGGAGGGGGCTCTCTGATCACATGCCGGCTCGGTTGCAAACCTCACGCTCCAGCTATTTCTCACCTGTGCGTGCGCTGGTGGACCAGGAGGGAAGATGACTGAGTAAAGGCTTTATTGCAAAGCTCGCACCTGAAGGGTCGCTCCCCGGTGTGGGTGCGCTGGTGGACCAGGAGGGACGATGACCGCACAAAGGCTTTGTGGCAAACCTCACACCGGAAGGGTCTCTCCCCGGTGTGGGTGCGCTGGTGTGCCCGCAGGTTCGGCAGCTGCGTGTAGGCTTTGTCGCAAACCTCGCACTTGAAGGGCTTCTCCCCGGTGTGGGTGTGCTGGTGGACCTGCAGAAAGATCAGCTGGGTGAAGGCCTTGTCGCAAACCTCGCACCGGAAGAGTTTCTCTCCCGTGTGGATACGCTGGTGGACCCGGAGGTTCGAGGACTGCGTGAAGGCTTTCTTGCACACCTCGCACTGGAACGGTCTCTCCCCGGTGTGGGTGCGCTGGTGGACCTGAAGGTTCGACGACTGGGTGAAGGCTTTGTCGCAGATATCGCACTTGAAGGGCTTCTCCCCGGTGTGAGTGCGCTGGTGGACCTGGAGAAAGATCAGCTGGGTGAAGGCCTTGTCGCAAGCGTCACACCGGAAGGGCTTCTCCCCGGTGTGGATGCGCTGGTGGATCAGGAGCTGGGTCGACTTGGCGAAACCTTTCCCGCAGGCCTCGCACCGGAAGGGCTTCTCCCCGGTGTGGATGCGCCGGTGTTCCACGAGGCACAGCGACCGGGAGAAGGCCTTGCCGCACACCTCGCACTTGAAGGGCTTCTCCCCGGTGTGGATGCGCCGGTGCTGCAGGAGGGTCGAGGACTGGGTGAAGGCCTTGTCGCACACCAGGCACTTGAAGGGCTTCTCGCCCGTGTGGACACGCCGGTGGCTGACGAGGAACGCCGGCTGCGTGAACGCCTGCTCGCAAACCTCGCACTTGAAGGGCTTCTCCCCGGTGTGGGTGCGCTGGTGCTCCCGGAGGCGGGACGACTTCACAAAGGTTTTGGTGCAGACCTCGCACCGGAACGGCCTCTCGCCCGTGTGGGTGCGGTGGTGCTCCAGCAGGCCCACCGAGGTGACGAAGGCCTTGCCGCAGGCCTCGCACTTGAAGGGCTTGTCCCCTCGGTGGGCCCGCTGGTGGACTTGGAGGGTGTACGACTGCGCAAAGCCCTTGTTACACACCTCGCACTTGAAGGGCTTCTCCCCCATGTAGCCGCCCTGGTGTTCCCGGAGTCACGGCAATCGCGCTGGGGGTTTGGTCCGAAACCTTCGCCTCGAGACGCCCGGCGGTCCTGGGCAGGCGTGTCCGCGCACTGCTGTCCGCGCACCGTCTAGCAGGAGGCCCTCCTCACAGCCGGACAGTCTGTGTCAGTGTTTCAGGATCGCGGCTGACTGCGAAATGCACCGAATGGGGCAACTTGGCGCCCTGCTTACCAGCCCCACCTGGAATAAAGGCCTCTGGCTCCAGCCTGCCACAGCTGCGCCTCCCGAGCCACCGGCTTTGGGGCAATACCCGATACTGCTCAGCGGTTTCGGTTTTGACAATAACCAGAGTTCTCCGGCTCGAGTGGTTTTAATGTGGAGCTGTTCCTTGGGTGACGGTCAGGGTGAATCTGTGGTTTATATCCTCTCCGGTATTCTCTGTACAAGGTATGTTTTTTTTTTAATGCGGTGCAAATTTTCTGTAACACAAAATAAAAAATAAATTACTTTTCTTCCAATTCTCTCCCCCACCGCCTCTGCTGGAGGAGATTGCCCGACAGGGAGAGTCTGCGGCTTATTCAACCATGGGGACCATCGGAAGCAAGCCCCGTGCTGCCCTCACTGAACACTCACTCTTTCTAGCAGAGCTCACTGGACAGGGATCAGGAGCAGGCACTGGCTGCTTTCCTTTCCCCATCCCTAGCCCAGGAACCCCAGCAGTGCCCGACCTGGTTCGACTAACTAACTCAGCACAGACTATGGAGAAAAGTCGCATTTTCCTGTCCGGTAAGGGTCAGTATCGCACCGGGGTAGTACTGCCTCAGTCCTTGGCCTTCACCTGCACCGCTGCCAATACCATGGACACTACCCACCAGGTACATGGTACATACTCATGTGACTCGGCCAACGTTGTCTACTTCATACGTTGCAGGAAAGAATGCACCGCGGCATGGTACATCGGCGAGACCATGCAGACACTGAGACAACGTATGAACGGACACCGCGCAACAATCACCAGGCAGGAGTGTTCCCTCCCAGTCGGGGAACACTTCAGCAGTCAAGGACATTCAGCCTCGGATCTGCGGGTAAGCGTTCTCCAAGGCGGCCTTAGAAACACACGACAATGCAAAATCATCGAGCAGAAACTGATAGCCAAGATCCGCACTCATGAGGACGGTCTCAACCGGGATCTTGGGTTTATGTCACGATACATGACGTGATCCAGACTCGAGTCGTCGTTGGCTTGTTCACAGATGTGATTCCCAGTAAAAAAGTAAAAATTTTAAAGTTTATCGTTTTACATACTGACTGCAGCTTTTGACACGTTAGACCCCCTGTAACTCCACCTCATTGTCTCAGCTGTATCTTGCTATGTCTTTGATGTGGGACCTTCCTGGCTGACCTGATTGCCTTTTGTCACACCTCGGCAGATAAACAGTCAGGATGATTAAATTTAGTCGTCTACCATTGTAAGGTACACATGCATTGTTCTCTATCTATATATGCTTTGGCGATTCTGTATTTCTTTACTTCACCCGACGAAGGAGCAGCAGCTCCGAAAGCTTGTGATTTCAAATAAAACTGTTGGACTATAACCTGGTGTTGTGCGACTTCTCATTTTTGTCCACCCCAGTCCAACACCAACATCTTTCAACAACTTGCATTTCTATAGCGCCTGTCACGTCCCAGGGTGCTTCACAGCAGTGTTACCACACAAAACTTGACACAATGACCCAAAGCTTGGTCAAAGAGGTAGGTTTTTAAGGAGGTAAGTCTCAAAGGAGGAGAGTGAGGTTGAGAGGCGGGGAGGTTTAGGCAGGGAATTCCAGAGCTCAGGGCCTAGGCAGCTGAAGGCACGGCCACCAATGGTTGAGCGATTGAAATAGGGGATGCTCAAGAGGCCAGAATTGGAGGAGTGCAGAGATCTCGGAGGGTGGTAGGGCTGGAGGAGGTTACAGAGATAGGGAGGGGCGAGGCCATGGAGGGATTTGAAAACAATTTTAAAATCGAGGCGTTGCCAGACCAGGAGCCAATGTAGGTCAGCGAGCACAGGGGTAACGGGTGAACAGGACTTGGAGCGAGTTAGGGTAGTTTTGGATGAGCTCAACTTTACGTAGGGTGGAATGTGGGAGGCCGGCCAGGAGTGCGTTGGAATAGTCGAGTCTAGAGGTAACAAGGCACGGGTGAGGGTTTCAGCAGCGGATGAGCTGAGGCGGGGCGGAGTCGGGCGATGTTACGGAGCTGGGAGTAGGCGGTCTTAGTGATGGTGTGGATATGTGGTCGGAAGCTCATCTCGGGGTCAAATACAACACCAGGGTTGAGAACGGTCTGGTTCAGCCTCAGACAGTGCACACAGAGGGAGGGATGGAGTCAGCGGCTAGGGGACGGAGTTCGTGGCGGGAGATCGAAGACAATGGCTTCAGTCTTCCCAATATTTAGTTGGAGGAAATTTCTGCTCATCCAGAACTGGATGTCGGACAAGCAGCCTGACAAAACAGACACAGTGGGGAGGGGTTGAAATAGGAGGTGGTGAGGTCGAGCTGGGTGTCGTCAGCGAACACGTGGAAACTGACGCTGTGTTTTTAGATGATGATCGCCGAAGGGCAACATGTAGATGAGAAATAGGAGGGGGGCCACGGGTAGATCCTTGGGGGGCTCCAGAGGAAATGGTGCAGGAGCGTGAAGAGAAGCCAATGCAGCGGATTCTCTGGCTATGACGAGATAGATAGGAATGGAACCAGGCGAGGGCAGTCCCACCCAGCTGGACGATGGTGGAGAGGCGCTGGAGATGGATGGAGTGGTCAACCCTGTCAATGGCTTTCTTTCTCCATCTCTCCCTCGTCATGTAGCTCTCTAGCTCCCAGGCTTTGAGTTATCAAAAGAGTGCAGTTTACTAACGATCAGAACAGGACAACACGGTGGCATAGTGGTTAGCACTGTTGCCTCACAGCGCCAGGGACCCGGGTTCGAATCTGACCTCGGGTGACTGTCTGTGTGGAGTTTGCACATTCTCCCCGTGTCTGCGTGGGTTTCCTCCGGGTGCTCCGGTTTCCTCCCACAGTCCAAAGATGTGCGGGTTAGGTTGATTTGGCTATGATAAATTGACCCTTAGTGTTAGGGGGATTAAATACGTGGGGTTACGGGGATAGGGTGGGATATGTGTTGGTGCAGGCTCGATGGGCCGAAATGGCCTCTATCTGCACTGTGGGGATTCTGTGACAAGGCGGCAGTTGTTTGTGTGAAGAAGTGACTAGTTATTTTCAAACTCTAAAATTAGTGTCAGAAATCGCTTTCAAATTGATATGGACATGCTGACAATCTTCATCGGTTTTCATGCACAAAGCCAGTTCTTTCTCTGTACAATGACAGTACCATGGCTTTTGTCACATCATTGCTCCCCCTTAGAAGGGGTTCTCAGGGGTGGCTGTCGAACCATGACTCACTACCGATAAGATAACCCCATCTGTATTCCCATTCACCGCAACCTCTGCGATGGGCGATGAGAGTGTCGCCTATCTGCAGCGCAGTGCTCACCGTCACAAACCAGCAGTTTTGTCCCATGCTGAATTTAACCAAGTGAGAGGATTGTGATCTGAATATACTACATAAGAACAGAAGAAACAGGAGCAGGAGTAGGCCCATCGGCCCCTCGGGCCTGTTCCGCCATTCAATAAGATCATGGCTGATCCAATCTTGTCCTCAACTCCACTTTCCCGCTCCCTCCCCATACCCCTCGACTCCCTTGTAGTTCAAATATCTGTCAATCTCCGCCTTGAATATATTCAATGGCTCCGCCTCCACAGCTCTCTGGGGTAGAGAATTCCAAAGATTCACGACCCTCAGAGAGAAGAAATTCCTCCTCATCTCTGTCTTAAATGGGTGACCCCCTTATTCTGAAATTAGTTCCAGATACCCCCACTAGGGGAAACATCCTCTCAGTATCCACCCTGTCAATCCCCCTCAGAATCTTATCTGTTTCAATAAGATCACCTCTCATTCTTCTAAACTCCAATGAGTATACTGTGAAGCGTGCGGAGATACAGCTCAGTCTTTACAACGCCCACATGACAACTAACCTGTTTCTTCCCAATCATTGAGTTCTACAACAGCTCGTGGCTGCTCCTCCCCTTGATCACGGACCTGACTCAGCGTGACCACCACCCCCCCCCCGCCCCCACCTCTATAGCCCTGCTCGTCACATCAGCGTAGACCAGAACTGGCGTGTGCAATCTGCACTGGCTGCAACAGAGATCCGGCACTCAGCTCACTCGAGGCATCATCTCAGCTTGCTGGCCCGACCACCGAGCTTGGGTGCTGTTTACAGGTTAGACTTGTTTAGGGTGCAGCTCCACGGCTATAGTCTGGAACAAAACTCCGGGGAAAAACCTGATTTCCCAGGAACACGGAGAGTTGCTCCTTTGTCATAGAAACATAGAAAAATAGGAGCAGGAGTCGGCCATTCGGCCCTGCAATATGATCATGGCTGATCCTCTGTCTCAATACCATATTCCCGCTCTCTCCCCATACCCCTTGATGCCTTTTGTGTCTAGAAATCTATCTATCAAGGCTGATACCTGGGATGGCAGGAATGACGTATGAAGAGAGATTGGGTCGATTGGGCTTATACTCGCTGGAGTTTAGAAGAATGAGAGGGGATCTCATTGAAACTTATAAAATTCTGAAAGGACAGGACAAACTAGATGCAGGAAGGATGTTCCCGATGCTCGGGGAGTCCAGAACCAGGGGTCACAGTCTAAGGATAAGGGGTAAGCCATTTAGGACTGAGATGAGGAGGAATTTCTTCACCCAGAGAGTGGTGAACCTGTGGAATTCTCTGCCACAGAAGGCAGTAGAGGCCAATTCATTAAATAGATTCAAGAAGGAGTTGGATATATTTCTTAAGGCTAAAGGGATCAAGGGATATGGGAAGAAAGCAGGGACAGGGTACTGAATTTGGATGATCAGCCATGATTGCATTGAATGGCGGAGCAGGCTAGAGGGGCCGAATGGCCTACTCCTGCTCCTATCTTCTATGATCTCCTTCTTAAATATATTCAGTGACTTGGCCTCCACAGTCTTCTGTGGTAGAGACTTCCGCAGGTTCATCACCCTCTGAGTGAAGAAATTTCTCCTCATCTCAGTCCTAAATGTCCTGCCCCGTATCCTGAGACTGTGACCCCTCGTTCTAGACCACCCAGCCAGGGGAAACATCCTCCCTGCATCCAGTCTGTCTAGCCCTGTCAGAATTTTATACATTTCAATGAGATCCCCTCTCATTCTTCTAAACTCTAGTGAATACAGGTCCAGTCAACCCAATCTCTCCTTATACAACAGTCCTGCCATCCCAGGAATCAGTCTGGTGAACCTTCGCTGCACTCCCTCTATGGCAAGTACATCCTTTCTTAGGTAAGGAGACCAAAACTGCACACACTACTCCAGGTGTGGTCTCACCAAGGCCCTGTATAACTGTAGTAAAACATTCTTCCTCCTGTACTCCTGTTTTAGTACAAGTTTTACATTGAGTAATGTGTCTTCTTCAATTCCGCCCGGTCTGCGAGTCTCCCCCCCGCCCCCCCCGACTCTCACAATACAGCATTGTCCACAATACAGCACCTCAGCCTTGCCCACCTGACATTTCCCCACACTCACTCGAAGCCCTGCCTTCGGAACCAAACCAGCGCGTCTTCAACGATGAGGCGAGTGAAGAGGGGGGGTCTCGGCTTCCATGCTGCCTACACGGTTCAACTGAGGCCCCCTCGCGATGCCCACATCACTCAGTCCCACTCAGTCAAAGGCCGGGATTTTAATCGGGAGGCGGGATGGGAGCGGGGGGCAGGGAGCTAGAAAGCGGTCGGGAAACCAGGGAGAAGGGGTTTCCCACAGGCCCTGCCCAATTTTAACAGCAGGGCCTGATTGGCATTTCAATGGTCTGTTTCCCACCCGCAGCGAGCCAGGTCGGAGCATGGGGGGGCAGAGAGGATCGGAGTCAGAGCATGGGGGGGGTCGGAGCATGGGGGGGGGGGGCGGAGAGGATCGGGGTCGGAGCATGGGGGGGGGGGGGAGGTGGAGAGGATCGGGGTCGGAGCATGGGGGGGGGGAGGTGGAGAGGAGCGGGGTCGGAGCATGGGGGGGGGCGGAGAGGATCGGGGTCGGAGCATGGGGGGGGGTCAGAGAGGATCGGGGTCGGAGCATGGGGGGGGGGGTGGGAGAGGATCGGGGTCGGAGCATGGGGGGGGGGTGGGAGAGGATCGGGGTCGGAGCATGGGGGGGGGCAGAGAGGATCGGGGTCGGAGCATGGGGGGAGGGCGGAGAGGATCGGGGTCGGAGCATGGGGGGGGGTGGGAGAGGATCGGGGTTGGAGCATGGGGGGGGGTGGGAGAGGATCGGGGTCGGAGCATGGGGGGGGGTGGGAGAGGATCGGGGTCGGAGCATGGGGGAGGTCAGAGAGGATCGGGGTCGGAGCATGGGGGGGGTCAGAGAGGATCGGGGTCGGAGCATGGGGGGGTGGGGCGGAGAGGATCGGGGTCGGAGCATGGGGGGGGGGCGGAGAGGATCGGGGTCGGAGCATGGGGGGGGTGGGAGAGGATCGGGGTCGGAGCATGGGGGGTCAGAGAGGATCGGGGTCGGAGCATGGGGGGGGGCGGAGAGGATCGGGGTCGGAGCATGGGGGGGGCGGAGAGGATCGGGGTCGGAGCATGGGGGGGGGGAGGTGGAGAGGATCGGGGTCGGAGCATGGGGGGGGGCGGGGGGGATCGGGGTCGGAGCATGGGGGGGGGGCGGAGAGGATCGGGGTCGGAGCATGGGGGGGGCGGAGAGGATCGGGGTCGGAGCATGGGGGGGGGGCGGAGAGGATCGGGGTCGGAGCATGGGGGGGTCAGAGAGGATCGGGGTCGGAGCATGGGGGGGTCAGAGAGGATTGGGGTTGGAGCATGGGGGGGGCGGAGAGGATTGGGGTTGGAGCATGGGGGGGGGCGGAGAGGATTGGGGTTGGAGCATGAGGAGGGTCGGAGCATAGGGGGGTCGGAGCATGGGGGGGTCAGAGAGGATCGGGGTTGGAGCATGGGGGGTCAGAGAGGATCGGGGTCGGAGCATGGGGGGGGTCGGAGCATGGTGGGGGCAGAGAGGATTGGGGTTGGAGCATGAGGGGGGTCGGAGCATGGGGGGGGCGGAGAGGATCGGGGTCGGAGCATGGTGGGGTCAGAGAGGATCGGGGTTGGAGCATGGGGGGTCAGAGAGGATCGGGGTCGGAGCATGGGGGGGTCGGAGCATGGTGGGGGCAGAGAGGATTGGGGTTGGAGCATGAGGGGGGTCGGAGCATGGGGGGGACGGAGAGGATCGGGGTTGGAGCATGGGGGGTCAGAGAGGATCGGGGTCGGAGCATGGGGAGGGGGCGGGGGGGGGAGGGAAGCATCTTGCATCCTGGATCCAGCAGCCCTTGCCTTACTTCAGCTGTCGGATTCTCCGAGTCCTGCAAAACCTGACTAGCCACAGCTAAATTTGAAATGCTGGTTAAATCGGAGGCAAGCCAGCCTCATTATAATATGTCACTCGGAGGTCGAACTCCAAACCATCGTCAACACCTTCACCGAAGTGTACGAGAGCATGGGCCTTACACTAAACATCCGTAAGACAAAGGTCCTCTACCAACCTGCCCCCGCTACACAGTACTGCCCCCTGATTATCAAAATCCACGACAAGGCCTTGGGACAACGTGGACCACTTTCCATACCTCGGGAGCCTACTATCAACAAGGGCAGACGTCGATGACGAAGTCCAACACCGCCTTCAGTGTGCGAGTGCAGCCTTCGGTCGCCTGAGGAAGAGGGTGTTTGAAGACCAGGACCTCAAACCCGGCACCAAGCTCATGGTCGACAGACCAGTAGTAATACCCGCTCTCCTGTATGCCTCAGAGACATGGACCATGTACAGCAGGCACATCAAAGCACCGGAGAGGTACCACCAACGCTGCCTCCGCAAGGTGCTGCAAATCCATTGGCAGGATAGGCGCACCAACGTCAGTGTTCTCGCTCAGGCCAATATCCCCAGCATCGAAGCTTTGACCACGCTCGATCAGCTCCGATGGACGGGTCACATCGTCCGCATGCCCGATACGAGACTCCCAAAACAAGCGCTCTACTCGGAGCTCCGACACGGCAAGATAGCCCCAGGTGGGCAGAGGAAACGCTTCAAGGAGACCCTCAAAGCCTCCTTGAAAAAGTGCAACATCCCCACTGACACCAGGGAATCCCTGGCCCAAGACCGCACAAAGTGGAGGAGAAGCATCCGGGAAGGCGCCGAACACCTCGAGTCTCTTCGCCGGGAGCAAGCGGAAGCCAAGCACAGGCAGCACAAGGAGCGCACGTCAACCCAAGCACCCCACCCACCCGCCCCTTCAACCACCGTCTGCCCCACCTGTGACAGAGACTGTAAGTCCCGCATTGGATTCATCAGTCACCTGAGAACTCATTTTTAATGTGGAAGCAAGTCATCCTCGGTTCCGAGGGACTGCCTAAGAAGAAGAACATGTCAATGGGCGACCAGCCTCCTGGGAGCGGATTGGTTGCCCGCCGCCCCCAGTCCCGCCTCCGGAAGTGGGCGGGTTGGCGTCGGGATTCCGTTATTCTAACACTTTAACCTCCCACCCGACCCCAACACAGCCGGTTTTTGGGGAGGTTAAAATGACCCCTAAATTCTCCGGTTACCTGCCCAAGTCACTCAGTCCCGAGCAACGTTTTGCCCCACTAATAATGCTAATGCCTGCAAGAATCTATTTATGATTATAACTGGAGATTACATTTAATTTAATCAAGTTAATGGTTACTGAGTTAGGGGCTGGAAATTCCATACTCTTTGGGTTTCTCGTACTTTTCGTACTCTAGATATCTTTGACTTTGTTTCTGATTGTAAGTGAGTTCTCACTCCCTCCATCCCAGAGAAGATTTTCACTTGCCCTGATATCTGGGTAAAATTCATACTGTGCCCAGGTAATGAACAGAGAACCCTTGTCAGATTATTTCAATGTCTGGTCCTATCCTGTATCTTCACAGAACTTTGCTGGTCTTCGAAAGTTGGGAGCATAACACTACACTGCCCCTTGTCTTAGGCTTTAACTGACAAACGCAGTGATTAAACACTAACAGAACAAGTGAACAGTATCAGTAACAGCATAGCCAGCTCCTCCTATAGTAGAAATAATAAAGAGCTCCCCTCTCCTGTGCCAAAATGAAAAATCAGTCATTTCCTTACACGAGAACATAAGAAATAGGAGCAGGAGTCGGCCATTTGGCCCTTCGAGCCTGCTCCGCCATTCAACAAGATCATGGCTGATCTTCTACCTCATCTCCACTTTCCTGCACTATCCCCATATCCCTTGATTCCCTTAATATCCAAAAATCTATCGATCTCTGTCTTGAATATACTCAACGATTGAGCCTCCACAACCCTCTGGGGTAGAGAATTCCAAAGATTCACCACCCTCTGAGTGAAGAAATTTCTCCTCATCTCAGTCCTAAATGGCCGACCCCTTATTCTGAGACTGTGACCCCTGGTTCTAGACTCCCCAGCCAGGGGAAACATCCTCCCTGCATCTACCCTGTCAAGCCCTGTAAGAATTTTGTATGTTTCAATGCACTCACCTCTCATTCTTCTAAACTCAAGAGAATATAGGCCTAGTCTACTCAATCTCTCCTCATAGGACAATTCCCCCCATCCCAGGAACCAGTCTGGTGAACCTTCGTTGCACTCCCTCTATGGCAAGTATATCCTTCCTTAGGTAAGGAGACCAAAACTGTACACAATACTCCAGGTGTGGTCTCACCAGGGCCCTATATAATTGCAGTAAGATGTCTTTACTCTTATACCCAAATCCTCTTGTAATAAAGGCCAACATACCATTTGCTTTCCTAATTGCTTGCTGTACCTGCATGTTAACTTTCAGTGATTCGTGTACAAGGCCACCCAGGTCCCTCTGAACACCAACATTTCCCAATCTCTCACCATTTAAAAAATACTCTGCTTTTCTATTTTTCCTACCAAAGTGGATAACTTCACATTTCTCCACATTATATTCCATTTGCCATGTTCTTGCCCACTCACTTAGCCTGTCTATATCCCCTTGAGGCCTCCTTGCATCCTCCTCACAACTTACATTCCTACTCAGCTTTGTATCATCAGCAAACTTGGATATATTACATTTGGTCCTCTCATCCAAATCATTGATATAGATTGTGAATAGCTGAGGCCCAAGCACTGATCCTTGCAGTACCCCACTAGTTACAGCCTCCAACCCAAAAATGACCTGTTTATTCCTACTCTCTGTTTTCTGTCCATTAACTAATCCTCAATCCATGCTAGTATATTACCCCCAATCCCATGAGCCCTAATTTTGTTTAATAACCTCTTGTGTGGCACCTTATCGAAATCCTTCTGAAAATCCAAATACATCACATCCACTGGTTCCCCCTTACCTTTTCTGCTAGTTACAACCTCAAAAAACTCCAACAGATTTGTCAAACATCATTTCCCTTCCATAAATCCGTGTTGACTCTGCCCAATCCTATTATTATTTTCTAAGTGCCCTGTTACCACGTCCTTAATAATAGATTCTAGCATTTTCCCTACTACTGATGTCAGGCTAACTGGTCTGTAGATCCCCGTTTCGTCTCTCCCTCCTTTCTTAAATACATGTGCTATCTTCCAATCCGCGGGAACTGTTCTAGAATCTATGGAATTTTGGAAGATGACAACCAATGCATCCACTATCTCTATAGCCACCTCTTTCAAAACCCAAGGATGGAGGCCATCAGGTCCAGGGGATTTATCGGCTTTCAGTCCCATTAATTTCTCCAGTACTACTTTTTTTTACTAATACTAATATCTTACAGTTCCTCATTCTCGCTAGAGCCTTGGTTCTCCACTATTTCCGGGAGGTTTATTGCGTCTTCTTCCAAACTGACAACCGCAGTGATTAAACACTAACAGAACAAGTGAACAGTATCAGTAACAGCATAGCCAGCTCCTCCTATAGTAGAAATAATAAAGAGCTCCCCTCTCCTGTGCCAAAATGAAAAATCAGTCATTTCCTTACGGAGTGGTCCTTCTTTGGAAGCTATCTGGCCTGACGGACGCTCTAAGGTCGCTGAAACTCTCTTCAAAGGCTACGGACACAGTCGCTGATTTGACAAAGACAGGTTGTTATCAGAGAACGGGAGCAGAATTTAAATAACTGGCGGCTCAACGGGAAAGGACTGCCAAACTAACACGTGAACAAAACAGGCAGGATTTTAACTCGGGAGGCGGGCAGGGAGCTGGATTGTGGTCGGGGAGCCCGGGAGAACAGGTTTCCCTCAGACCCCGCCGAATTTAACGGCAGGGCCTTATTGACATTCCGTTTCTCTGTTCCCCACCTGCAGCCAGCCAGACTGAGAGGCTGGCCGGCTGGCTGTCCGGCGGGTAGGCCTGTGGCACCAGGCCGCAGAGCAGTGGGAGGGTGGGAGGGTGTCGGGGACCTGGAATCAGAGATTGGAAGGCCAGTGGGGGGGGGGGGGGAGGTTGGAGATCAAGGGGAAAGGTCAGAAAGAAAGAACTTGCATTTCTATAGCGCCTTTCATGATCTTACGCACGTCTCGAACCGCTTTACAGCCAATTAAGTACTTTTGAACTTTTGAAGTGGAGTCACTGTTGTAATGTGGGAAACGCGGCAGCCAATTTACGCACAGCAAGGTCCCACAAACAACAATGTGATAATGACCAGATAAACTGTTTTTGTTATGTTGGTTGAAGGATAAATTGGCCAGGACACCGGGGATAACTCCCCTGCTCTTCTTCGAAGTAGTGCCATGGGATCGATTACGTCCACTTGAGAGAGCAGACAGGGCCTCGGTTTAACGTCTCATCTGAAAGACAGCACCTTCGACAGTGCAGCACTCCCTCAGCACTGCACTGGAGTGTCAGCCTAGCTTTATGTGCTCAAGTCCCTGGAGTGGGACTTGAACTCAGAACATTCTGACTCAGAGGTGAGTGTGCTACCAACTGAGACACAGCTGACACTGTCAGGCCGAAGGGCCGATCAGAAACCAGGGTCCTGATGCCAGAACGGTGATCGGAGACCGGGGTCCGGATGGTGATCGGAGACCGGGGTCCGGATGGTGATCGGAGACCGGGGTCCGGATGGTGATCGGAGACCGGGGTCCGGATGGCGATCGGAGACCGGGGTCCGGATGGCGATCGGAGACCGGGGTCCGGATGGCGACCGGAGACCGGGGTCAGGATGGCGATCGGAGACCGGGGTCCGGATGGCGATCGGAGACCGGGGTCCGGATGCCGATCGGAGACCGGGGTCCGGATGGTGATCGGAGACTGGGGTCCGGATGGTCAGAGCGGTGACCGGAGTCCGGATGGCGATTGGAGACCGGGGTCCGGACGGCGATCGGAGACCGGGGTCCGGACGGCGATCGGAGACCGGGGTCCGGATGGTCAGAGCGGTGATCAGAGACCGGGGCACCGGGGATCGGAGGTTGGGGGTTGAAAGGCCGGAGGAGGGGGTGGGAATCGGAGGTTGGAGATCTCGCGGGCAATTTCCCCTCATTTTTTGGGGGGGGGGGGGGGCTGTGCGGTCCAGTCATAGTTTCGCGCGTGAGTAAAATTTCACATGGGAAAAACCGGTCCCGGGCAGATGAGAGAGAACGTTGCTCGTGGGGGAGGTCGGGGAGCGAGATCGGAAGGGCCAGGGGGGTGCGGGATTCCTGACCACGGGGGAGGGGGCGTTGGCGAGGCAGGTACACTGGATCCAGCAGGGAAGTGGAAAGGTGTGGAACGTGGATCCAGCAGTCCTCGCTTTCCTTTAGCAGCTGGGTTCCCCAGTGCGCGGCCTGGGATACCCGGCCACCCAGAGTAGAATTTAAAATGGTGCTTCAGAATAAGGCACGTTAAAACCGGAGGTGGACGGGGTTGAGGGGGGTGGTAGGGGAGGGGGGGGCCGGGGGGCATTGGGTCAGTATTTACAGATGCCTAACACTTTAACCTCCCTCCTGGCCCGAAACCACCTGTTTTTTTGGGGGGGGAGGGGGTTAAAATTCCCACCCACCCCATTGAATTCAACAGCTCCAGCCCGGGAAAAATCGACAACACAAATTCATTTTTTTTAAAAGCCGAACTTTGCAAGCGCTGGAAATCTGAACCAGAAACTGCAACACCCCATCTGCCAGTGAAGTCCACAGGTGACGACAGGCCTGCTGCGTGTTTGCAGCTATTTCTGTCGCCTGTGATTTTGGCGTCACTGTCAAGACTGGTATTTATTGACCGTCCCCGATACAAGCGCGTGGCTCGCTCGGCCACTTCAGAGGCCAGCTAAGAGTCAACCAGGTTGGCGCGGGACTGGAGTCAAGACTAGGCCCAGGCTTGCCCTGGTACTTACACAGATTTATTTACCAGACAGCATCAGACTTCTCCTGCACAGCAGGACTCCTCATCTCCCACTGAAAATGGATTCTCATCACAGGCAGGAAATCTGTAAGAATCCTCAGACACTCTGCACCTCCCAGATAATCACACCTCACCTTCTCATTTTCAGCAATGACCCCCTCAACAAAAACTCAGACTGTAAATCAGGAGGGAAATGCTGTGTCCAAATCCCAGCTTCCAATAAACACATTCAATATCCAACACTCAGCCCCAGCCAAACAGTTCAGCACAAAGCACGGAATAAACAGGCCTCTCAGCTGGATCCTCTCACACAGCACAAAGGGGCATTTCTGTTCCCTTCCTGTTTCCCCCACAGGATATTCAGACTGCCTGAACATTAATGGGTGTTTTACTGTATAAAATCTGTACAAACCCCATTCCTGCTCTCACCGTCTCCACTCCTCTCACTTTGAGTGCAGAAGCAGGCAGGAACTGAACCTGCTGCAAAGAAAGGGGCGGAGAAACCCAGGGACACTGCTGTTCCTCCAAGGACTGACACCATCAGCAGCCAGTCAGGGGCTGCACTCCAAACAGAAGCCACCCACATGTGAAATGCCAATCAAAGATGCCAGCCATTCGGTCTCAGTGAGGAGCGGGACTTCCCCCTTCACACAGTAACAGAGGCAGAGGCACTGAGTAAACCTTTAAACCAGCTGCAAGCATTACCCTGAGTCCATCACCAGCCCCCCACCCTCATCAATTTAAACACTGAGTCCAACACCAGCCCCTCACCCTCATCAATTTAAACCCCCCGTCCAACACCAGCCCCTCACCCTCATCAATTTAAACCCTGAGTCCAACACCAGCCCCTCACCCTCATCAATTTAAACCCCCCGTCCAACACCAGCCCCTCACCCTCATCAATTTAAACCCCCTGTCCAACACCAGCCCCTCACCCACATCAATTTAAACCCCCCGTCCAACACCAGCCCCTCACCCTCATCAATTTAAACCCTGAGTCCATCACCAGCCCCCCACCCTCATCAAATTAAACGCCCCGTCCAACACCAGCCCCTCACCTTCATCAAATTAAACCCCCCGTCCAACACCAGCCCCCCACCCTCATCAATTTAAACCCTGAGTCCAACACCAGCCCCTCACCCTCATCAATTTAAACCCCCCGTCCAACACCAGCCCCCCACCCTCATCAATTTAAACCACCAGGCAGGTTGGGGATCCTTGTCTCTGTCTCACAGACTAAGTCTAACGCAGTCCGGGTCCTCATCGTGCGTCAGATCCTTTCCTCTGACTCCAGCCGTCGCTCTCCTCCTGGGCCCCTCTCTGATGTTGGGTTTCTCACTCTGTTTGGGTGGCGTCCTTGCGGTTTTATCCCATCAGCTCTCGCTGCCCCGCCCCGTCAAACCGTCTTTACCCCCGCCTCCAATATTTTCAGAAATAATAAACACAAGTGTTGAATGAAAATAATCCTGGAGGTTTTGCGACCCTACTCTGGCTCCCTGCCCTCTCTCCATCTTGTCAATGAGAATTCCACGAAGTCTTTCTAATCTCCCTCCCCCTTAACTTGCAGCACTGCATTCCCTCAAGTCTAAGCCCAACATCATGATCAAACCCGTTGAGAAGTCGGCGCGGCTGTCGGTCAGCGACAGGACCTCCGACCTTCTGAGACCAAATGCCAACTCTGACAGCTCCTCCTACCTCCGTCTGGACCATGACCCCAAGCCATTATTTCCCAGACTCTGACTGCTCTCATCTTTTGTGGTGACCTTTCCCACCATTGTCTTGAACCTCGCAGTACCCCAACTCCGCCGAACCCGCTTCTACCTCCTCCCCAAGATACACAACGATTCCCTGTCCCAGTTGTTTATTGTCCCACTGGACCAATTTCCTCCTATACTTTACATATTCTCTCCTTGTCCAGGCTCTACCAAGCTACAATCGGTGACTACTCTGACACCTTCGTGCCACTTTAATGATCTGAGATTTTGCAGCCCCTACCATCATCTTTTCACTATGGATGTACAACCTCTCTGAACCTGCATCCATCACGAGTCGAGTCTAAATGTCCCATGCTTCTTTGAACAGCAGCTGAACCATTCCCATCCTCTTCTGAAGGACGTTGCAGAGATAGAGAGGGGCGAAGCCATGGAGAGGTCTGAAAACAAGGATGAGAATTTTAAAATCGAGGCGTTGCTTAACCGGGAGCCAGTGTAGGTCAGCGAGCACAGGTGCGATGGATGAATGGGACTTGGTGCGAATTAGGACACGGGCAGCCGAGTTTTGGATGACCTCAAGTTTACGGACATGGGTCCTATCCATGTTTGTGTTTTTGGAGGATATGTTGAACACTGTTCCAGTCCTACCCAAACCCCCTCCCTGGGCTTTCATTACACGGACAACTGTGTGGTGCTGCTTCTTACTCTTGCTCCGATCTTGAGAGTTTAATTAACTATAATTCCAATTTTCACTCATCCCTCACCTTCACATGATCCATCTCTTCCCTTCCTGGATTATTCTGTCTCCTGTGATGGGTTTTCCATTGACATCGATTGCAAGCCCACCAACTCCCACAACTACCTGGAGTATGCTCCTCCCCATCCCACATATTGTAAAGTCTCCATCCCTTTCTGTCCGTTTCTCCATCCCATCGGCTCTGATCACTCGCACCTTCTGCACCAGAGCATCTGAAATGTTCTCTTTTTTACCTCCGCCAAAGATGCCCCTCTGTTCCGGTCAACAGGTTCCTAAACCTTGTCTATTGCATTGCCTGACACTTTCCCCTTCCTCTCACAACTGTGATAGCATCCCCCTGACCAGTACCAGGACCACTGCTTTTCTTGATATATATTAAAGACTTGCGGGGGGAGAAATTCAGTATCGCCCTGTTTGGGGTGCTAATATCGGCCGGGCGCAAAGTTTAGCACCCGGAGGTAATTATCGCCTCCGACTGTAAAATTCGCCTCTATCGCTCCTGGAGGTGATTGGAGCGCTAAATCAGGCGCTACACACCTCTCTTAAGGCGCTAACGTCGAGGAGCGAGGCGCTACCTCAGAGCGCTGACGAAGCTCAGGTGATGTCAGTCAGCAATGGAACCCAGACAGACTGGTGCCGGCCAGTTCTTAAAGGGGAGGGTCCATCTTGCTCTCCAGCCACACCCTGCTCATTGTAGTGTTGACTCTGGTGCTGGAAAGACCTACCACCATTGCACTGAGAAGACTGATGGATAGGCCCAGGGAGAGAGCTCAGCGCTTTAGCGACCAGGCCTTGGTGGCACTGGTTGGCACTGTCAAGTGGCGCCGGGCAGTGCTGTACCCAGAGAGTGGCAGGAGGCCATTGCCCCGGGAGTACTGAAGAGTCTGGAGGGAGGTGGCTCAGCACATCTCCTCGAGGAGTCTGGTGCCGAGGACCCACACCCAATGTCGGAAGAAGTTCAACGACCTCACTCGGGTGGTCAGGGTGAGTGGCTGCTTTTCAATACCTCTACATCCCTCCATCTCAACTTCACTCTGTGCCCAGAGGGTGTAAAAACGCCAAAGGCCCAACACTCATCCCAGACCTATGGCCATCTCATAAAACACACACACGCACATTCCACACCTTGCATACATTAAGGGCTATTCAACTATGCGAGGCACATCAGGCAAGCACATGGCTGTATACATTAAGGGCTATTCAACTGTGGGAGGCACATCAGGCAAGCACATGGCTGCATACATTAAGGGCTATTTAACTATGGGAGGCACATCAGGCAAGCACATGGCTGCATACATTAAGGGCTATTCAACTATGGGAGGCACATCAGGCAAGCACATGGCTGCATACATTAAGGGCTATTCAACTATGGGAGGCACATCAGGCAAGCACATGGCTGCATACATAAAGGGCTATTCAACTATGGGAGGCACATCAGGCAAGCACATGTCTGCATACATTAAGGGCTATTCAACTATGGAAGGCACATCAGGCAAGCACATGGCTGCATACATAAAGGGCTATTCAACTATGGGAGGCACATCAGGCAAGCACATGGCTGCATACATTAAGGGCTATTCAACTATGGGAGGCACATCAGGCAAGCACATGGCTGCATACATTAAGGGCTATTCAACTATGGGAGGCACATCAGGCAAGCACATGGCTGCATACATAAAGGGCTATTCAACTATGGGAGGCATATCAGGCAAGCACATGGCTGCATACATAAAGGGCTATTCAACTATGGGAGGCACATCAGGCAAGCACATGGCTGCATACATAAAGGGCTATTCAACTATGGGAGGCACATCAGGCAAGCACATGGCTGCATACATTAAGGGCTATTCAACTATCGGAGGCACATCAGGCAAGCACATGGCTGCGCAGTCACTCAGACGTTGTCCTTTTTCTTGCAGGCCAAGCTCTCTCATAACAGGCGGGAGCAGCAACGCACGGGAGGAGGACCGGCTGAACGACACACCCTCAGCGATTTGGAGGCGAGAGTGCACAGGATCGTTGCCAGCCAGGTCATAGGTGCCGTGACCACTGGAGATGTTGACCCCCTTGGGGATAGCAATGGTATGTTCATCATCTCTCTCTCCTCTCTCATACCACTTGCCCCTCACAACACCAGCCTTTTACACTTTCAATCCAACTTACTAACTGTCTCCAGTCCTTGCTCCCTTACTGCCCCCCAGTCCTCACGCTAAAGCCACACTTTTACCTCCCTGCTTTCAGATAGTGAACCACCAGCTGACCAGCCTGTCCCTCAACCTGCCAGTGGCAGCGACGCCCCAGGCGAGGAGGAAGAGGAAGCCGGAACCTCACTGCCTGCGTCTCCCGAGGGAGCCCCTTCCGACACTGGGACCACGCCTTCCCTGGAGGGGAGCAGGGGGTTAGGGTCTGATGAGGGCAAAGCTCCTGGACCCAGCGGGCTGCAGCAACGCCATGGGGATAGGGAAGCTCGGGGGCCAGCTCCCCAGAGGGCGAGTAGGCAAACGAGTCCTGCTGCACAGGACGTAGATGAGGACCGCGCCATCGCGGCCATGAATAGCCAGGCCTTGAGCATGCACACTGAGCTCATGGATGCAATGGCAAGGGTGCCTGAAAGCATGGATGGACTGGCAAGGAGTGTGGAGCAGTCCGCTGCAGCACAGGCCGATGCAACGCAACGGCTTAGTGCAGCAATTCGGTCATTGGCTGGTGCCACCCAGTCTCAGACTGCACTCATGCAGTCTCAGATTGATGTCACGCAAGCACTGACTGCTGCCATCCTCGCTGGGTCGCCCACACAAACCTTTCCCCATCCCCCCACGCTGCATTTACTGTTTCCGATAAGTTCATCAAAATCCATCCACCCCTGCTTTTAAAAACGGAGGAGGCTTGGGTTCGTTGTATCCCCTCTAAAACTTGCTTTTAACATCTGCCTGTTTTTATCAATCATTTTCTTCGGGATTGAAACGTGCACTTTCCCCTCCTTCATTCATTCATTCAGCTCACTGCCGACCGTTTCCTTCCCTTTCAATCTCTGCGTTCAGCGATCTTTGATCACAACTTTCTTCGCTGTATCGCCGCTGACTTTTCTTTTGTTTTAAGAATCTGAACTTTGTCTCAAGAATTTATCTCAGCGAGAAAAAAGACACAACAGAGGAACCAAGCCGAATAAAGGCCCATCTTTTATCTGTCAATCGGTTTTAGTTCTTGTTTCCCCAAAGTCCGGCTCCTGTTATTTTTTTCAATCCAATCGCTTGTTCTTTTCCCGGATTAAACAATCTCCCCTTTCATTTTCTTTCTCCCATTGTGTTTGCTCCTTCACTGCCGCCTGAGTGATTAACACAAGCAGCCTTTGCTGAGTTTGTGTTTGCATTGAGACGCGTCCATTAAACACAGTCGACCACAAATAAAATATATGTAGGGGGATAAAGACAGGGCGTAACCACTGGGACAAACAATGCCAGATGCGGTATAGGAGCAGGAAATGAAATAGATTTAAAGCAAGGATAAAGCTGGGAAAAGGGGGAGACAAAAGTGAGAAGTCGCACAACACCAGGTTATAGTCCAACAGTTTTATTTGAAATCACAAGCTTTCGGAGCTGCTGCTCCTTCGTCAGGTGAAGTGAAGAAATACAAATCGGCACATCATATATAGACAGAGAACAATGTCTGTGCAGAGTACAATGCCAGACGACTACAGTTAATCTTTCTGACTGCCTTTTATCACACCTCGGCAGAGAGACAATCAGGTCAGTCAGGAAGACATTATATCAAAGACATAGCAAGATACAACTAAGACAATGAGGTGGGGTCACAGGGGGTCTAATGTGTCAAACGCTGCAGTCTGTATGGAAAACCATAAACTTTAAACTTTTTACTTTTTTTACTGGAAATCACATCTGTGAACAAGCCAACGACGACTCGAGTCTGGATGACTCTACGTCAGGTGGGGTTACATGTAGCGTGACATGAACCCAAGATCCCGGTTGAGGCCATGTTTCTGTTGCAATGTTGCTGAATTTCTTGCTCCCCACTATCTCCTTGTTTACTGAACAGACCATTTTACAGAAATACATCAAGCTGGCATAATTTACCATCATGCTTTGCTTCTCAGACTTGTGTCTTTTTAACTAAGGTTATACATATTATAACAGAGATTTTATGCTTCTAACATACATTATTATATATATCGTACTAATTGTAAGAAAAGCATTACATTTAAAACATTATCAAATCATACAGATACGCTCTATTCTACAGCCAGAGATGCGAACCCCAATGCTCGCTCAGTCTGACCGTTGTCATCACCTGCGAAGCTGATGTATCCACTTGCCCTGGCAAATAATGTATCGATGCAGGTGACCGGTGTATCAGGTCCAGCAGGTAGAAGGCCTTCCCCGAGGAGGCTGCGCAGGTCAGTGACCGCCTGCCGTGGCAGGTGGAGCCTCCAAAAAGCACTGCTCCTCCGACAGGTCAAGGAAGCTGAGCCTCGGCCTGTAAAGGTGGCTGGGGCCTTCTCCCGAGCTCGGCCCCGCTGTTTCTGCCATCTCTGCTGCCCACCTCCTTAGCACGCCGGTGCCCCTTGCCGATGGTGCTCCTCTTCCTCCTCTTCAGCTATAGCAGCACCCGTCACCAACTCCACCTTCTGTAAGTGCAGAGTATCAAATGATTTGAAAAATACATACAGAACCGTTTGCTCGTTATATTGGGGGACAGCAGTCAGTTTCTTAGCAATTTTAAAAAAATGCACATCTGAAAGCTTGTAAATGTAATATTAGTGTCCTTACGCCCAAGAGAACCAGCTTAATTTTTAGAGCTTCCTCAAAGGCCCGTTAACGAGAGCAATTAGTGGAAACTGGCGGTGGAGATTAGTTCGATCTGGGGGCGGGCTGGCTTCTAGCACGATGTTTTTAAACTAGCGCAAAAGATGCTGGACGTAAGTTGCGCTTACAATTCTGCTATCCTTTGCGGCGATTACGCCGATTTCAGGCGAATTACACCGAAGAATCCAGAGCAACCGAGCAGAAACTCTACCCCAATGTGTTGACTGTGAGGGGGGAGCCCGGGATCTCAGTGTCTCCTCCCTTTACACTGGAGCTGGTGTCCCAGGCTGGTTCAGTCTCTCTCTAGTTTCTGTTTCACAGGCTGACTCTCAACCTGCCTGAGTTTGATCCTCCCAGTAACTGGTGACAGGCGACTGTTTATCCCTTTAATTGGGTATTTTTCTCAGAGTAACCAATCAGTCACCCTCTGGCTCTGCTCTTTTGATCAAAGCTCGAGATAAACAGTAAAGTGGAGCCTGGATTGACTTGCTGTTTATTTGGGGTATTTTTCAGTCTATAAACAGTAGATGTGTCCCACTGGGAGTATTTTATTCCCAGTCACCGACTGGAATAAGGGCAGTGGATTCCCAGAATGCTGGTGATCCTTTTCTCCACATCCCTGTGTTTTTCCTGGGTCTCTCCCAGTAAGTACAGAACTCATCCCTCAATTCTCACTCTCACTCTTTCTCTCTCTTTACACTCTGTCTCTTTCTCTCTGCACTCTCTCTGTTTCTCTCTCTGTCTCTCTCTCACTCTCTCTACACTCTCTCTGCACTCTCTGTCTCTTTCTCTCTACACTCTCTCTGTCTCTCACTCTCTCTACACTCTCTTTACACTCTCTCTGTCTCTCTCTCTCTGCACTCTCTCTCTTTCTCTCTCTCGCTCTCTCTCTGTCTCTCTACACTCTCTCTGTCTCTCTACACTGTAATATATGTGGGTAGAACAAAATGAAGGACAGAGACAGATGAGTTGCTGGTCCAGGAGCTTGCTTTACTAGGCTAGAGCGAACTGAGCATGCTCATACTAAACCATGTGACAAACCATGTGATAATATATTACATACTCTCTCTTGTCTCTCTCTGCCTGTCTCTCTCTCTGTCTCTGTGTGTGTGTATCTCTCTCTGTCTCTCTTTGTCTCTCTCTCTCTATGTCTCTGTCTCTCTCTGTCTCTGTGTGTGTGTATCTCTCTCTGTCTCTAGCTCTCTCTTGTCTCTGTCACTGTGTGTCTGTCTCTCTACACTCTGTCTCTCTTTCCCTGGTGCAATGATATTAACAGAGGACTTCCTTTGAGCTGAGCTGAGTAAAAGTGAACATGAGAATACCTACTGCTCACAAACGGTGTGAGAATGTGGACTCCCTGTTCTAACCAAGTTCATTGGGGTGTGTAACAAGGAGATAGATGTTTACATGGGAATAATGGCATTAAGGAATACGGATAAAGAGCAGGGAATCGAGATTCTATCTAATCGTAGCCGGAGAATCACCTGCAATGGCTCCTCTTCCCGCTCCCGCATCGTTACCTCTGGTGTCCCCCAAGGATCCATCCTTGGCCCCCTCCTATTTCTCATCTACCTGCTGCCCCTTGGTGACATCATCCGAAAACACAGCGTCAGTTTCCACATGTACGCTGACGACACCCAGCTCTACCTCACTACCTCTTCTCTCAACCCCTCCACAGTCTCTAAATTGTCAGATGCTTGTCCGACATACAGTTCTGGATGAGCAGAAATTTTCTCCAATTAAAATTGGGAAGACCGAAGCCATTGCTTTCGGTCCCTGCCACTAATTCCGTTCCCTAGCCATGACTCCACTCCTCTCCCTAACATCTGTCTGAGGCTGGACCACACTGTTCACAACCTTCGTGTCGTATTTGACCCTGAAATGAGCTTCCGACCACATATCCGCATCATAACTAAGACCGCCTATTTCCACCTCCGTAACATCGCCCGTCTCCGCCCTTTCCTCAGCTCATCCACTGCTGAAATCCTCATCCATGCCTTTGTTACCTCTAGACTTGACTATTCCAATGTACTCCTGGCCGGCCTCCCACATTCCACCCTACGTAAACTTGAGGTCATCCAAAACTCGGCTGCCCGTGTCCTAACTCGCACCAAGTCCCGTTCACCCATCTCCCCTGTGCTCGCTGACCTACTTTGGCTCCCAGTTAAGCAACGCCTCGATTTCAAAATTCTCATCCTTGTTTGCAAATCCCTCCCTGGCCTCGCCCTCCCTATCTCTGTAATCTCCTCCAGCCCCACAACCCCCTGAGATATCTGCGCTCCTCTAACTCTGCCCTCTTGAGCATCCCTGATTATGATGCGGAGATGCCGGTGTTGGACTGGGGTGGACAAAAATGAGAAGTCGCACAACACCAGGTTATAGTCCAACAGTTTTATTTGAAATCACAAGCTTTCGGAGCTGCTGCTCCTTCGTCGTTCTCTATCTATATATGCTTTGGCGATTCTGTATCTCTTTACTTCACCCGACAAAGGCGCAGCAGCTCCGAAAGCTTGTGATTTCAAATAAAACTGTTGGACTCTAACCTGGTGTTGTGCGACTTCTCATTTTTATCCCTGATTATAATCGCTCAACCATTGGTGACCGGGCCTTCTGTTGCCTCGGCCCAAAGCTCTGGAATTCTTGCCTAAACCTCTCCACCTCTCTACCTCTCTTTCCTCCTTTAAGACGCTCCTTAAAACCTAACTCTTTGACCAAGATTTTGGTCACCTGCCCTAATTTCTCCTTATGTGGCTCGGTGTCAAATTTTTTGTCTTATAATATTCCTGTGAAGCGCCTTGGGATGTTTTACTACGTTAATGGCGCTATACAAATACAAGTTGTTGTTGTTGTTAGAGATACAGCGACCATGGCAACAGAAAATGGCAGTGCCGACTGGATAGGCCATTGGTCGACTTCTGTTCCTCTGTTCCTACTATGTATCTACCTGCTAACTGTTAGCTCTTTAACTGACGGTCAGTTTTTCACCCCATTCATTCACTTGCCAGTGTTTTACAAAGAAATCTGCATTTTTACTGGGGATTGGAGACAAACAGGCGCCTCTTTCTTCCATCGTTTGTTGCCCGCAAGGTTTTAAATGAGCCGTTGCTTTCGGAGAGTCCCAGTTACAGTTGGTTGTTTAATGTTTGATCCTAAAAGAAATTAGATGGAACGAATAAGCAGCTTCCAGAAACATTGGCCCAGAAATCAGTCTCGATGGGTGGGGGCAAAACGGGCGGTATTGGATCGGCTGCGCTCGCGCCTGATGTTCAGTTCCATTGCAGTCAGTGTAACTGAATATCAGACACTGCAGTAAAGGAGCCTCTGGGGAAGAGTGACCATAATATGATAGAATTTTAAATTGAGTATGAGAGGATTTAGTTAAGTCTGAAACTAAGGTCTTAAATCTGAACTAAGCAAACATAGTAGATATGAGAGGCACGTTGGCTAAAGTAGATTGGGAAACTAGATTAAAAGATAGTTGCTAGATAAGCAATGCAAAACTTTTGAAGAAATAACTCATAATTCACTACAAAGATACATTCCCTTAAGGAATAAAAATCCCACAGGAAAATGGTCCAACCATGGCTAACAAGAGAATTTCAAGATAGTATTGTGATAATGACCAGATAATCTGTTTTGTTATAAGAGTAAAGATGTCTTATTGCAATTATATAGAGCCCTGGTGAGACCACACCCGGAGTCTTGTGTACAGTTTTGGTTTTCTTACCTAAGGAAGGATATACTTGCCTTGGAGGGAGTGCAACGAAGGTTCACTAGACTGATTCCTGGGATGGGAGGATTGTCCTATGAGGAGAGAGAGAGTAGAAATTAGAAATTTACGGCACAGAAGGAGGCCATTCAGCCCATTGTATATGGACTAGGCCTATATTCCCTAGAGTTTGGAAGAATGAGAGGTGATCTCCTTGAAGCATATAAAATTCTTAAGGGGCTTGACAGGGTAGATGCAGGGAGGATCTTTCCCTGGGCTGGGGAGTTTAGAATTAGGGGTCACAGTCTCAGAATAAGGGGTCGGTCATTTAGGACCGAGATGAGGAGAAATTTCTTCACTCAGAGGGTGGTGAATCTTTGGAAGTCTCTACCCCAGAGGGCTGTGGATGTTCAGTCGTTGAGTATATTTAAGACAGAACGATAGCTTTTTGGATATTAAGGGAACCAAGCGCTATGGGGATAATGTGGGAAAGTGGAGTTGAGGTATAAGATCTGCCATGATCTTATTGAATGGCGGAGCAGGCTCAAAGAGCCGACAGGCCTACTCCTGCTCCTATTTCTTACGTTCTTATGTTTTTATGTTCTGATCTAACTTCACAGATCTATGAAACCGTTCTCCCATTCCATTCGGTGTCTGTCTACTGTTTGTGTTTTCTCCCTTTCCCCTCTCAGTTCAGCCCGAAGTGTTCATCTCCAGAAGTGACCCCAATAGTCAGGACAAACCGCCCACTCTCTCCTGCCTGGTTACTGGATTTTACCCTGTAGACATCGAGGTGACCTGGCTAAGGAATGGAGAGCCAGTGTCTGAGAGCCACTCCTCGGGGGTTCGACCGAACCACAATGGGACCCATCAGATCAAGAAAGAGATTGAAGTGAATGCTGGGTATGAGGATCAATACTCCTGTCAAATTGAACACAGCAGCCTGGCAGAGGCAAAGGTCTATCGGTGGGGTAAGGAACTGCACTGGATGTGTGCGTGTGTCTCTGTGAGCATGTATGGATCATAGGAACAGGAGTAGGACATTCGGCCCCTTGAGTCTGTTCCACCATTCAATGAGATCATGACTGATCAGTACCTCAACTCCATTTACCCGTCATTGCTCTACATCCCTTGATACCCTTACCCAACAAAAATCACTCGATCTCAGTCATAAAAATTTCAATTGAACCCACAGACTTTTGGGGGAGAGAGTTCCAGATTTCCACTGCCCTTTGTGTGAAGAAGTGCTTTCTGATTTCACTCCTAAATGTCCTGGCTCTAATTGTAAAATTGTGCTCTTTTGTTCCGGATTCACCGCCAGTGAAAATAGTTTCTCTGTATCTACCCTATCGAATCCCTTTATCATTTTAAACACCTCAATGTGATCACCCTTCACCCTTCTACACTCAGTGCAATACAAGCCAACTTTGTCCTCAAAATTTAACCCTCTGAGCTGGTATCATTCTGGTGAATCTGCTCTGTACCCACTCCAAGGCCAATATATCTTACGTGAGGTTTGGTGCCCAGAACTGAATGTAGTACGCCAGAGGTGGGTTAGAGGAACAAAGGGATCTCGGCGTAAAATACACAAATCACTAAAAGTTGCGCCACAGGTTAGCAAGCCCATAAAAAAAGCAAATCAAGCACTGGGGTTTATTTCTAGAGGGATAGAATGGAAAAGTAGTGAAGTTATGCTAAACCTTCATCGGACCTTGGTTAGACCACACTTAGAGTACTGCGTACAGTTCTGGTCGCCATATTATAAAAAGGATATAGAGGCACTGGAGAGGGTGCAGAGAAGATTTACAAGGATGATACCAGAAATGCGAGGCTATACATATCAGGAAAGGATGAATAGGCTGGGTCTCTTTTCTCTTGAAAAAAGAAGGCTGAGGGGTGACCGAATAGAGGTCTATAAAATTATGACCGGATTTGATTGAGTGGATACAGAGAAAATGTTTCCACTTGTGGGGAAGAGCATAGAGGCCATCAATATAAGATAGTCACCAAGAAATCCAATCGGGAATTCAGAAGAAACTTCTTTACCCAGAGAGTGGTGAGAATGTGAAACTCGCTACCACAGGGAGTGGTTGAAGCGAATCGTACAGATTCATTTAAGGGGAGGCTGGACAAACATATGAGGAGAACGGAATAGAGGGTTATGCTGACAGATTTAGATGAGGAAAGACGGGAGGAGGCTCGAGTGGAGCATAAACACCGGCATGGACTGGTTGGGCCGAATGGCCTGTTTCTGTGCCGTATATCCTATGTAATCCTGTGTAATGTAATGTAGTCTGACCAAAGCTCTGTACACCTGAAGCATAATTTCCTCACTTTCTATTCTCACCCCCTTGAGATTAAGGCCAACATTCCATTAGCCTTTCTGATTGCTTTATTTAACCCTGGCACGAGCTTTTAGTGATTTGTGGACATGGACACCCAAATCTCTTTGCTCCTTTACAGCTCCTGGTCTGTCACCATTGAGACAATATTCCAATCTGTCTTTCTCAGATCTCGCGTGGATGATCTCACACTTCCCCAACTTGGGCAAAACTGTGGCAGATGCAGTTGAGTCATTTAATCTGTCAATGTCCCTTTACTGTGCGTCCTAACTTAGTGCCATCTGCAAACTTGGATATACAACTCCCTGTTCCTTCATCCAAGTCATTGATATATATGGTGAAAAGCTGAGGCCTCAGTACAGATCCCTGGGGAACACCACTCGGAACATCCTGCCAATCGGAGCACATTCCCTTTATCCCGATTCTCTGACTCCTTCCTCCCAACCAATTTTCAACCCGTGTCACAAGATCAGCTCCAATTCTGTAAGCTTTTATTTCTGCTAATAATCTGTTGTGAGGAACCATATCAAATGCCTTCTGGAAGTCCATATACACAACATCCACCGACACTGCCTTATCCACCATGTTAGTGACCTCCTCATAAAATTTAAAATTCAATTAGATTAGTCAGACAGGACCTACCCATCACAAATCCATGCTGACTCTCTGTTCAGCCGATACTTGTCTAAGTGCTCTGTATCTCAATCTCTGGTCACTGTGTCAGCCTTTCCCTTTACCTGGATACTCTCACTTCTTTCATTTGTCGACCATGGTTGCCTAACTACAGAAGTGGAGTCTTTGCGTTGTCGGGGAAAGTCCTGGTGTTGGATTGTACCCGGTACTTTTTTGAAGCGTCCCCACTGTTTATCTGTAGCTTTACTCATTACCAGCTCAGCCCAGTTTGCTGCAGTCAATTTATTCCCCATCCCTTTGAAGTTTGATGTGAAATCCATCAGTGATGCTGACTCCTGGGGCGTACAATGTGACCCTGGGGATGGACCCAGGACAGGACACAGAGACATGGGGGGTAAATTGAACCGAGCTCGCCGGGCAGGTAACCCGGGGATCGGGGCAACGCCGGTCCAACACCACCATCAATGAGACTCTTTATTGACTCCAATGGAGAGTGAGATCAGGCGAGAGTAAAACCAGCGTTGGACCCGATCCCTCAGATTCCCGACGGGCGGGTGAGGTTAAAATTGTCCCTCCGTCGACACCGAACTGGGAATGAATCCAGGAACAGAGAAACTATCCTGATATTATTCAAATGTGTTTCAGAAATACCGGAAAACAGTGGTGCACGCTCCCATCATGGAATTATAATTGGAACAGTCGCTGCACTGGTTATAATCGGGATAATCGGAATATTCATCTGGATAAAACAACGGAGAGGTAAGAATCAGAGAGAAGGGAATGTAGAACTGAGGGACAGAGTGAGTGTGGGGAATCTCCAGTACTGGGAGCACAGGGCACTGAGAGGAGAGAGTGAGAGAGAGGAATGTAGAACTGAGGGACAGAGTGAGTGTGGGGAATCTCCAGTACTGGGAGCACAGGGCACTGAGAGGAGAGAGTGAGAGAGAGGAATGTAGAACTGAGGGACAGAGTGAGTGTGGGGAACCTCCAGTACTGGGAGCACAGGGCACTGAGAGGAGAGAGTGAGAGAGAGGAATGTAGAACTGAGGGACAGAGTGAGTGTGGGGAACCTCCAGTACTGGGAGCACAGGGCACTGAGAGGAGAGAGTGAGAGAGAGGAATGTAGAACTGAGGGACAGAGTGATTGTGGGGAATCTCCAGTACTGGGAGCACAGGGCACTGAGAGGAGAGAGTGAGAGAGAGGAATGTATAACTGAGGGACAGAGTGAGTGTGGGGAATCTCCAGTACTGGGAGCACAGGGCACTGAGAGGAGAGAGTGAGAGAGAGGAATGTAGAACTGAGGGACAGAGTGAGTGTGGGGAATCTCCAGTACTGGGAGCACAGGGCACTGAGAGGAGAGAGTGAGAGAGAGGAATATAGAACTGAGGGACAGAGTGAGTGTGAGGAATCTCCAGTACTGGGAGCACAGGGCACTGAGAGGAGAGAGTGAGAGAGAGGAATGTAGAACTGAGGGACAGAGTGAGTGCGGGGAATCTCCAGTACTGGGAGCACAGGGCACTGAGAGGAGAGAGTGAGAGAGAGGAATGTAGAACTGAGGGACAGAGTGAGTGTGGGGAATCTCCAGTATGGGAGCACAGGGCACTGAGAGGAGAGAGTGAGAGAGAGGAATGTAGAACTGAGGGACAGAGTGAGTACACACTCTCCGATCCTCACACTGGGTGTGTGCTCACACTCTGATAATGGGTTATCCCCATTCTAACTGACATTTATCACACTCTGCGTTACTCACACCAATCCCGCGCCCTCCAGTCCCTCAAACTCCAGTCCCTCAAACTCCCGTCCCTCAAACTCCCGTCCCTCAAACTCCCGTCCCTCAAACTCCAATCCCTCAAACTCCAATCCCTCGCCCTCCAGTCCCTCACCCTCCAGTCCCTCGCCCTCCAGTCCCTCAAACTCCAGTCCCTCAAACTCCAGTCCCTCAAACTCCAATCCCTCGCCCTCCAATCGCTCGCCCGCCAGTCACTCGCCCTCCAGTCCCTCAAACTCCAGTCCCTCAAACTCCAATCCCTCGCCCTCCAATCCCTCGCCCTCCAGTCCCTCGCCCTCCAGTCCCTCAAACTCCAGTCCCTCAAACTCCAGTCCCTCAAACTCCAATCCATCGCCCTCCAATCCCTCGTCCGCCAGTCCCTCGCCCTCCAGTCCCTCACCCTCCAGTCCCTCGCCCTCCAGTCCCTCGCCCTCGAGTCCCTCGCCCTCCAGTCCCTCCCCTTCCAGTCCCTCCCCTTCCAGTCCCTCACCCTGCACTCCCCCTCCGCTCCCTCACCCTCCAGTCCATTGTCCTCCAGTCCCGCACCCTCCATTCCCTCACCCTACAGTCCCTTTTCCTCCAATTCCTCACCCTCCAGTCCCTTGTCCTCCAGTCCCTCGCGTTCCAGTCCCTCGCCCTCCAGTCCCTCCCCCTCCAGTCCTTCGCCCTCCAGTCCCTCGCCCTGCAGTCCCTCGCCATCCAGTCCCTTGCTCTCCAGTCCCTCCCCCTCCAGTCCCTCGCCCTCCACTCCTCGTCCTCCAGTCCCTCGCCCTCCAGTCCCTCGCCCTCCAGTCCCTCACCCTCCTGTCCCTCACCCTCCAGTCCCTGGCCCTCCAGTCCCTCTCCCTCCAGCCCCTCCCCCGTCCAGTCCTTCGCCTTCCAGTCCATCGTCTCCAGCCCCTCGCCTCCAGTCCCTCGTCCTCCAGTCCTCGCCTTCCAGTCCCTCGCCCTCCAGTCCCTCCCCCTCCAGTCCCTCCCCCTCCAGTCCCTCCCCCTCCAGTCCCTCCCCCTCCAGTCCCTCGCCCTCCAGTCCCTCACCCTCAAGTCCCTTGTCCTCCAGTCCCTCGCCCTCCAGTCCCTCACCCTCCAGACCCTCATCCTCCAGTCCCTCAGCCTCCAGTCCTTCGCCTTCCAGACCCTCACCCTCCAGTCCCTCGTCCTCCAGTCCCTCTCCCTCCAGTCCCTCCCCTCCGGTCCCTTGTCCTCCAGTCCCTCCCCCTCCAGCACCTCTCCATCCAGCCCCTCCCCCTCCAGTCCCTCACCCTGCACTCCCCCTCCGCTCCCTCACCCTCCAGTCCATTGTCCTCCAGTCCCTCACCCTCCATTCCCTCACCCTACAGTCCCTTTTCCTCCAATTCCTCACCCTCCAGTCCCTTGTCCTCCAGTCCCTCGCGTTCCAGTCCCTCGCCCTCCAGTCCCTCCCCCTCCAGTCCTTCGCCCTCCAGTCCCTCGCCCTGCAGTCCCTCGCCATCCAGTCCTTCGCCCTCCAGTCCCTCGCTCTCCAGTCCCTCGCCCTCCAGTCCCTTGCTCTCCAGTCCCTCCCCCTCCAGTCCCTCGCCCTCCACTCCCTCGTCCTCCAGTCCCTCACCCTCCAGTCCCTCGCCCTCCAGTCCCTCACCCTCCTGTCCCTCACCCTCCAGTCCCTGGCCCTCCAGTCCCTCTCCCTCCAGCCCCTCCCCGTCCAGTCCTTCGCCTTCCAGTCCATCGTCCTCCAGCCCCTCGCCCTCCAGTCCCTCGTCCTCCAGTCCCTCGCCTTCCAGTCCCTCGCCCTCCAGTCCCTCCCCCTCCAGTCCCTCCCCCTCCAGTCCCTCCCCCTCCAGTCCCTCCCCCTCCAGTCCCTCGCCCTCCAGTCCCTCACCCTCCAGTCCCTCGTCCTCCAGTCCCTCGCCCTCCAGTCCCTCACCCTCCAGACCCTCATCCTCCAGTCCCTCAGCCTCCAGTCCTTCGCCTTCCAGACCCTCACCCTCCAGTCCCTCGTCCTCCAGTCCCTCTCCCTCCAGTCCCTCCCCCTCCGGTCCCTTGTCCTCCAGTCCCTCCCCCTCCAGCACCTCTCCATCCAGCCCCTCCCCCTCCAGTCCCTCGCCCTCCAGTCCCTCGCCCTCCAGACCCTCACCCTCCAGACCCTCACCCTCCAGTCCCTGGCCCTCCAGTCCCTGGCCCTCCAGCCCCTCCCCCTCCAGTCCCTCCCCCTCCAGTCCCTCGCCCTCCACTCCCTCACCCTCCAGTCCCTCACCCTCGAGCCCCTCCACCTCCAGTCACTCCCCCTCCAGACCCTCCCCCTCCAGTCCCTCCCCCTCCAGTCCCTCGTCCTCCAGTCTCTCGCCCTCCAGTCGCTCGCCCTCCAGTCCCTCGCCTTCCAGTGCCTCGCCTTCCAGTCCCTCGCCCTCCATTCTCTCGCCCTCCAGTCCCTCGCCCTCCAGTCCCTCGTCCTCCAATCCCTCGCCCTCCAGTCCCTCGCCCTCGACTCCCTCGCCCTCCACTCCCTCGCCCTCCACTCCCTCGCCCTCCAGTCCCTCGTCCTCCAGTCCCTCGCCCTCCAGTCCCTCGCCCTCCAGTCCCTCCCCCTCCAGTCCCTCGTCCTCCAGTCCCTCGCCCTCCAGTACCTCGCCCTCCAGTCCCTCGCCCTCCATCCCCTCACCCTCCACTCCCTCGCCCTCCAGTCCCTCCCCCTCCAGTCCCTCCCGCTCCAATCCCTCCCCTTCCAGTCCCTCGCCCTCCAGTCCCTCGTCCTCCAGCCCCTCGCCCTCCAGTCCCTCGCCCTCCAGCCCCTCGCCCTCCAGCCACTCGCCCTCCAGTCCCTCGCCCTCCAGTCCCTCGCCCTCCAGTCCCTCGCCCTCCAGCCCCTCGCCCTCCACTCGCTCACCCTCCAGTCCCTCGTCCTCCAGTCCCTCGCCCGCCAGCCCCTCGCCCTCCACTCACTCGCCCTCCAGTCCCTCGTCCTCCAGTCCCTCACCTTCCAGTCCCTCCCCCTCCAGTCCCTCGCCCTCCAGTCCCTCGCCCTCCAGTCCCTCACCCTCCTGCCCCTCCCCCTCCAGTCCCTCACCCTCCAGCCCCTTGCCCTCCTGCCCCTCCCCCTCCAGTCCCTCACCCTCCAGTCCCTCGTCATCCAGTCCCTCGCCCTCCAGTCCCTCACCCTCCAGTCCCTCGCCCTCCTGCCCATCCCCCTCCAGTCCCTCCCCCTCCAGTCCCTCGCGCTCCAGTCCCTCGTCCTCCAGTCGCTCGACCTCCAGACCCTCGCCCTCCAGCCCCTCGCCCTCCAATCCCTCGCCCTCCAGTCCCTCGCCCTCCTGCCCCTCCCCCTCCAGTCCCTCGTCCTCCAGTCTCTCGCCCTCCAGTCTCTCGCCCTCCAGTCCCTCCCCCTCCTGCCCCTCGCCCTCCAGGCTCTCGCCCTCCAGTCCCTCGCCCTCCAGCCACTTGCCCTCCCGCCACTCGCCCTCCAGTCCCTCCCCCTCCAGTCCGTCCCCCTCCAGTCCCTCGCCCTCCAGTCCCTCGCCCTCCAGTCTCTCGCCCTCCAGTCCCTCCCCCTCCAGTCCATCCCCCTCCAGTCCCTCGCCCTCCACTCCCTCACCCTCCAGTCCCTCCCCCTCCAGCTCCTCCCCCTCCTGTCCCTCCCCCTCCAGTCCCTCGCTCTCCAGTCCCTCGCCCTCCTGCCCCTCCCCCACCAGTCCCTCACCCTCCAGTCCCTCGCCCTCCTTCCCTCGCCCTCCAGCCCCTTGCTCTCCACTCCCTCCCCCTCCAGTCCCTCGCCCTCCAGTCCATCGCCCTCCACTCCCTCGCCCTCCAGTCCATCGCCCTCCAGTCCCTCGCCCTCCAGTCCCTCCCCCTCCAATCCCTCCCCCTCCAGTCCCTCGCCCTGCAGACCCTTGCCCTCCAGTCCCTCGCCCTCCAGACCCTCGCCCTCCAGTCCCTTGCCCTCCAGTCCCTCCCCCTCCAGTCCCTTGCCCTTCAATCCCTCACCCTCCAGTCTCAAGTCCTCCAGTCCCTCGCCCTCCAGTCCTTCGCCCTCCAGTCCCTCGTCCTCCAGTCCCTCCTTCTCTAGTCCCTCACCTTCCAGTCCCTCGCCCTCCAGTCCCTCGCTCTCCAGTCCCTCGCCTTCCAGTCGCTCGCCCTCCAGTCACTCGCCCTCCAGTCCCTCGCTCTCCAGTCCATCGCCCTCCAGTCCCTCCCCCTCCAGTCCATCGCCTTCCAGTCCCTCGCCTTCCAGTCCCTCGCCTTCCAGTCCCTCGCCCTCCAGTCCCTCGTCCTCAAGTCCCTCGCCCTCCAGTCCCTCGCCCTCCAGTCCCTCGCCCTCCAGTGCCTCCCCCTCCAGTCCCTCCCCCTCCAGTCCCTCCCGCTCCAATCCCTCCCCCTCCAGTCCCTCGCCCTCCACTCCCTCGCCCTCCAGTCCCTCCCGCTCCAGTCCCTCCCCCTCCAGTCCCTCGCCCTCCAGTCCCTCGTCCTCCAGCCCCTCGCCCTCCAGTCCCTCGCCCTCCAGTCCCTCGTCCTCCAGTCCCTCGCCCTCCAGTCCCTCGCCCTCCAGTCCCTCGCCCTCCAGCCCCTCGCCCTCCACTCCCTCACCCTCCAGTCCCTCATCCTCCAGTCCCTCGCCTGCCAGCCCTCGCCCTCCACTCCCTCGCCCTCCAGTCCCTCCCCCTCCAGTCCCTCGCCCTCCAGTCCCTCGCCCACCAGTCCCTCGCCCTCCTGCCCCTCCCCTCCAGTCCCTCGCTTTCCAGCCCCTCGCCCTCCTGCCCCCTCCCCCTCCAGTCCCTCACCCTCCAGTCCCTCGTCCTCCAGTCCCTCGCCCTCCAGTCCCTCGCTCTCCAGTCCCTCGCCCACCAGTCCCTCCCCCTCCAGTCCCTCGCCCTCCACTCCCCTCGCCCCTCCACTCCCTCACCCTCCAGTCCCTCCCCCTCCAGCCCCTCCCCCTCCAGTCCCTCCCCCTCCAGTCCCTCGCCCTCCAGTCCCAGGCCTCCAGCCCCTCGCCTTTCCTGCCCCTCCCCCACAGTCCCTCGCCCTCCAGTCCCTCGCCCTCCAGTCCCTCACCCTCCAGCCCCTCGCTCTCCACTCCCTCGCCCTCCACTCCATCGCCCACCAGTCCCTCGCCCTCCAGTCCCTCGCCCTCCAGTCCCTCGTCCTCCAGTCCCTCGTCCTCCAGTCCCTCACCCTCCAGTCCCTCCCCCTCCAATCCCTCCCCCTCCAGTCCCTCGCCCTGCAGACCCTCGCCCTCCAGTCCCTCGCCCTCCAGACCCTTGCCCTCCAGCCACTCGCCCTCCAGTCCCTCGCCCTCCAGTCCCTCCCCCTCCAGTCTCTCGCCCTCCAATCCCTCACCCTCCAGTCTCAAGTCCTCCAGTCCCTCGCCCTCCAGTCCTTCGCCCTCCAGTCCCTCGTCCTCCAGTCCCTCCTTCTCCAGTCCCTCACCTTCCAGTCCCTCGCCCTCCAGTCCCTCGCCCTCCAGTCCCTCGCCTTCCAGTCCCTCGCCCTCCAGTCCCTCGCCCTCCAGTCCCTTGCTCTCCAGTCCATCGCCCTCCAGTCCCTCCCGTCCCTCCCCCTCCAGTCCATCGCCTTCCAGTCCCTCGCCTTCCAGTCCCTCGCCCTCCAGTCCCTCCCCCTCCAGTCTCTCGCCTTCCAGTCCCTCGCCCTCCAGTCCCTCCCACTCCAGTCTCTCGCCTTCCAGTCCCTCGCCTTCCAGTCTCTCGCCCTCCAGTCCCTCACCCACCAGTCCCTCCCCCTCCAGTCCCTCCCCCTCCAGTCCCTCGCTTTCCAGTCCCTCGCCCTCCAGTCCCTCCCCATCCAGTCCCTCGTCCTCCAGTCCCTCGCCCTCCAGTCCCTCGCCCTCCAGTCCCTCGCCCTCCAGTCCCTCGCCTTCCAGTCCCTCGCCTTCCAGACCCTCGCCCTGCAGTCTCTCGCCCTCCAGTCCCTCACCCTCCAGTCTCTCGCCTTCCAGTCCATCGCCCTCCAGTCCCTCCCCCTCCAGTCCCTCCACCTCCAGGCCCTCCCTCTCCAGTCCCTCCCCCTCCAGTCCCTCGCCCTCCAGTCCCTCGCCCTCCTGTCCCTCGCCCTCCAGTCCCTCGCCCTCCAGTCTCTCGCCTTCCAGTCCCTCGCCTTCCAGTCCCTCGCCTTCCAGTCCCTCGCCCTCCAGTCTCTCGCCCTCCAGTCCCTCGCCCTCCAGTCTCTCGCCTTCCAGTCCATCACCCTCCAGTCCCTCCCCCTCCAGTCTCTTGCCCTCCAGTCCCTCCCCCTCCAGTCCCTCGCCCTCCAGCCCCTCCCCCTCCAGTCCCTCGCCCTCCAGTCCCTCGTCCTCCAGTCCCTCGCCCTCCAGTCCCTCGCCCTCCAGTCCCTCGCCCTCCAGTCCCTCGCCTTCCAGTCCCTCGCCCTCCAGTCCCTCGCCCTCCAGTCTCTCCCCCTCCAGTTTCTCACCCACCAGTCCCTCACCCTCCAGTTCCTCGCCCTCCAGTCCCTCGCCCTCCAGTCCCCCCTCCAGTCCCTCGCCCTCCAGTCCCCCCTCCAGTCCCTCGCCCTCCAGTCCCCCCTCCAGTCCCTCGCCCTCCAGTTCCTCGCCCTCCAGTCCCTCGCCCTCCAGTCCCCCCTCCAGTCCCTCGCCCTCCAGTCCCCCCTCCAGTCCCTCGCCCTCCAGTCCCCCCTCCAGTCCCTCGCCCTCCAGTCCCCCCTCCAGTCCCTCGCCACTGAAGGATCCAGCTAGTTCCCAAAGAATTCTGGGATACTTGGCTAGGTTTAACCCTCCCAAAGAAGGTAACTGTAAGAAATAGCTCACTGAAAGGTTCAGCTTGTTCCCAAAGAATTCTGGGATACTTGACTATGCTTAACCCTTTCATAAAAAAGGCACCTGTAAGGAATAGCTGTAGATTCAAAGATGGGGCTTAATTAAAACGGAGACTGACAACATGCAGCTGGGAACAGATAGCAGGGATGTAAGCGAGGTCGAATATCGAACATCAGAGACCAGTAAAAGTGATAAGGGGATCATAAAATGCAAGGAACAGGCACTTTTGCAGGCTGCAAGGCATCTCTTCACTAATTAAACTTCGGGATATGTATTCACAGCGCCTTAGTGGAGTCACTGTCCAAGCACGGCCTGTCCTCCCAGGAGATAAGGGGACCAATTATCAAACATGGTACGAGTTCGCTGGAAGATTCTTTATTTAGAATGTTTTTTAAACCTGCAGCGAGTTTTTAGTCTCACATTGTCAGTGATGGAATTTTATCGACACTTTCAGAATGAGCCCTGGGCTTGATCTCATTGCAGTGAGTTATAAAATGCTATTGTTGTTTATTGTTGCAATTGGGTGAAAAGTGTTGTGTGAATTCCGCGGGGCACCGCCAGTTTCCCGGCGTAACTCTGGCGCAGACCCAGTGAAGTCAGCTCCCTGCCGTTTCTGGGAGGTTCCTCAGTAAAGAGCGGGGGAGCTTCTAGTCCAGTGGAAGGAAAATACGGCCACGGGCTGTACCCGGCCCGCCAGCTCATTCTATCCAGCCCGCTGGACCAGATACAAATAGAACGCCAGCTGGAGCTCGAGCTGCAGGTTAGTCTGAGTCGAGGCGTGGCTGCACATCTCGATGATTCTTTTACAGAAGAAAGTAGCATGGATCAAGGATTGGTTAAGGGACAGAAAACAGAGAGCAGAGGTGTGTCGGTGACAGAACAAGATCGTGGGGTGTGTCGGTGACTGGACAGGGTCGGCGTGGAGTGTCGGTGACTGGACAGGGTCGGCGTGGAGTGTCGGTGACTGGACAGGGTCGGCGTGGAGTGTCGGTGACTGAACAGGGTCGGCGTGGAGTGTCGGTGACTGGACAGGGTCGGCGTGGAGTGTCGGTGACTGGACAGGGTCGGCGTGGAGTGTCGGTGACTGGACAGGGTCGGCGTGGAGTGTCGGTGACTGGACAGGGTCAGTGGGGTGTGTTGGTGACGGGACAGGGTCACGGGGTGTGTCGGAGAAAGGACAGGGTCACGGGGTGTGTCGGTGACCGGACAGGGTCAGCCTGGAGTGTCAGTGACTGGACAGGGTTGGTGGGGTGTGTTGGTGACTGGACAGGGTCGGTGGGGTGTTACATTGATGTAACTGTAGAGAGAGACCAGGCCTCAAACTGACAGTCCTGTATCTAGAGAGAGAGAGAGAGAAACCAGAACTAAAGCTGACAGTACTGTATCTGTAGAGAGAGAGAGAGAGAGACCAGGCATAAAACTGACATTGATGTAACTGTAGAGAGAGAACAGGCCTCAAACTGACAGTGCTGTATCTGTAGAGTGAGACAGAGAGAGGGGCCAGGACTAAAACTGACTGCTGTATGTGTGGAGAGAGACCTGGCCTGTTGGATTCTATCCGTTCCATCAAGGCTTCGAGCTTTGAACTCCTGCCCCACGTGATGCCATGAGGTGGGTCATTGTCTCTGAGGTAGCAGGGTTATCAGAACCAAAAACAGAGGCGGGTAAATCCAATCTACCATTCACTGTCTCAATGTGTCGGTGCTATAACCTCCCCTTTCAAGTTTGGGAAAATAAATCAGCAAGTTTAACAGTGCGGTTTAAGACCCCCTCTGCTGTTTACAGCGGTTTCAGCAACACCAGCCTCGGAAATGGGTGGAGTGAGATTAGAAATTGAAACTGAACCAGATAGAAGCCATTTCGGGGAAACAGAAACTTCCTGTAGCATTTGCAGCTTGTAAATCAACCAAGATATTCACCCCGAAAGCTCAGTTTCTGCTCCGTCACTGCAACGTGAAAGGTGAGTTACTCACGGTTTGTGGGTTCAGTTTACATCAATCTGTGCAAACTTCGCAGAGAGACGCTCGATGACTTAAATACTTCAAATATTTAAATAAGGCCATTGGCAGCAAGACTCGGAATTCACACAATGGAATCGACTGGAAGATTCTTTACGTAGAATGTTTTTTAAACCTGCAGCGAGTTTTTAGTCTCACATTGTCAGTGATGGAATTTTATCGACACTTTCAGAATGAGCCCTGGGCTTGATCTCATTGCAGTGAGTTATAAAATGCTATTGTTGTTTATTGGTGCAATTGGGTGAAAAGTGTTGTGTGAATTCCGCGGGGCACCGCCAGTCTCCCGGCGTAACTCTGGCGCAGACCCAGTGAAGTCAGCTCCCTGCCGTTTCTGGGAGGTTCCTCAGTAAAGAGCGGGGGAGCTTCTAGTCCAGTGGTGGGAAAATACGGCCACGGGCTGTACCCGGCCCGCCAGCTCATTCTATCCAGCCCGCTGGACCAGACACAAATAGAACGCCAGCCGGAGCTCGAGCTGCAGGTTAGTCTGAGTCGAGGCGTGGCTGCTCATCTCGATGATTCTTTTACAGAAGAAAGAGACCGGCGCTGCGTCTATCCTCTCCCGGTACCCAGAGTAGGACAGCAGGGGATTCTCATCGCCGTCTTCGACACGGGAGTGGATCCCGGAGCACAAGGACTCCAGGTAATGGCACGCCATCGTAGTTCAGACCTTGCGAAGCCTCGGGTCCCGTACTCAGCGCACTAAAAAGAGCAAACCTCTGGCATCGGAGGCTCCGCAGACTCGAGCCTCTCTGTCAGACAGTCACATAGACTTTCAGTACAACATATAATCGATCGAGCAATCATGTCATTCCTTTAGGAACAGAAGATTTGACTATTTCACACCACATTTTGTGTATTTAAGATAGTGTCTGACTACTATCTGAATTCTGTTTATAAATTATTGGGAGGGTAAAGTGGGAGTGAAGATCAACACTAGGTGCCACATAAAAGGCTGCTAACAAAATAAGGGCTCATGTGGTTGGGGGTAAAATAGTAGCATGGATCAAGGATTGGTTAAGGGACAGAAAACATAGATTAGGAGTGGGTCGGTGATAGAACAGAATCGTGGGGTGTGTCGGAGAAAGGACAGGGTCGGCGTGGAGTGTCGGTGACTGGACAGGGTCGGCGTGGAGTGTCGGTGACTGGACAGAGTCGGCGTGGAGTGTCGGTGACTGGACAGGGTCACCGGGTGTGTCGGTGACTGGACAGAGTCGGCGTGGAGTGTCGGTGACTCGACAGGGTCGGCGTGGAGTGTCGGTGACTGGACAGGATCACCGGGTGTGTCGGTGACTGGACAGGGTCACGGGGTGTGTAGGTGACTGGACAGGGCGGCGTGGAGTGTCGGTGACTGGACAGGGTCGGCGTGGAGTGTTGGTGCCTGAACAGGGTCGGTGGGTTGTGTTGGTGACTGGACAGGGTCGGTGTGGTGTGTCGGTGACAGGACAGGGTTGGTGGGGTGTGTCGGTGACTGGACAGGGTCGGTGGGGTGTGTCGGTGACTGGACAGGGTCAGCGTGGAGTGTCGGTGACTGGACAGGGTCAGCGTGGAGTGTCGGTGACTGGACAGGGTCGGTGGGGTGTGTTGGTGACGGGACAGGGTCACGGGGTGTGTCGGAGAAAGGACAGGGTCACGGGGTGTGTCGGTGATAGGACAGGGTCAGCGTGGAGTGTCTGTGACTGGACAGAGTCGGTGTGGAGTGTCGGTGACAGGACAGGGTCAGCGTGGTGTGTCGGTGACAGGACAGGGTCAGCGTGGAGTGTTGGTGACTGGACACGGTCGCTGGGGTGTGTTGGTGACGGGACAGGGTCGGTGGGGTGTTACATTGATGTAACTGTAGAGAGAGACCAGGCCTCAAACTGACAGTCCTTTATCTAGAGAGAGAGAGAGAGAGAGAGAAACCAGAACTAAAGCTGACTGTGTGGCGGATCGCCACCTAAAACGGGCATAATCCACTCTTCCGTCTGTGGACAAATTCCCAGCACCTTCCCCTTTAAGGCACATTACCTTTAAGGCAGACGGGGGCGGGGCCTCAGGTTTTACCCAGAGAATTCTGGGAGTTTTTCCGGGGAGTTCTGGGAGCAGCTCTCGCAGCCATTTTGTGTGCCATGCAGTGAATTAAAGTTTTCTGGTTTTCTACATATGGATTCAGCCTCCATTCGTGTTTCGCGGCAGCCTCAACAACAGTGCTGTATCTGTAGAGAGAGAGAGAGAGACCAGAACTAAAATCGTTAATGCTGTATCTGTAGAGAGAGAGAGAGAGAGAGAGAGAGAGACCAGGCATAAAACTGACATTGATGTAACTGTAGAGAGAGAACAGGCCTCAAACTGGCAGTGCTGTATCTGTAGAGTGAGACAGAGAGAGGGGCCAGGACTAAAACTGACTGCTGTATCTGTAGAGAGAGAGACCTGGCCTGTTGGATTCTATCTGTTCCATCAAGGCTTCGAGCTTTGAACTCCTGCCCCACGTGATGCCATGAGGTGGGTCATTGTCTCTGAGGTAGCAGGGTTATCAGAACCAAAAACAGAGGCGGGTAAATCCAATCTACCATTCACTGTCTCAATGTGTCGGTGCTATAACCTCCCCTTTCAAGTTTGGGAAAATAAATCAGCAAGTTTAACACAGTGCGGTTTAGGACCCTCTCTGCTGTTTACAGCAGTTTCAGCAACACCAGCCTCGGAAATGGGTGGAGTGAGATTAGAAATCGAAACTGAACCAGATAGAAGCCATTTCGGGGAAACAGAAACTTCCTGTAGCATTTGCAGCTTGTAAATCAACCAAGATATTCACCCCGAAAGCTCAGTTTCTGCTCCGTCACTGCAACGTGAAAGGTGAGTTACTCACGGTTTGTGGGTTCAGTTTACATCAATCTGTGCAAACTTCGCAGAGAGACGCTCGATGACTTAAATACTTCAAATATTTAAATAAGGCCATTGGCAGCAAGACTCGGAATTCACACAATGGCATCGACTGGAAGATTCTTTACTTAGAATGTTTTTTAAACATGCAGCGAGTTTTTAGTCTCACATTGTCAGTGATGGAATTTTATCGACACTTTCAGAATGAGCCCTGGGCTTGATCTCATTGCAGTGAGAGTTATAAAATGCTATTGTTGTTTATTGGTGCAATTGGGTGAAAAGTGTTGTGTGAATTCCGCGGGGCACCGCCAGTCTCCCGGCGTAACTCTGGCGCAGACCCAGTGAAGTCAGCTCCCTGCCGTTTCTGGGAGGTTCCTCAGTAAAGAGCGGGGGAGCTTCTAGTCCAGTGGAGGGAAAATACGGCCACGGGCTGTACCCGGCCTGCCAGCTCATTCTATCCAGCCCGCTGGACCAGACACAAATAGAACGCCAGCCGGAGCTCGAGCTGCAGGTTAGTCTGAGTCGAGGCGTGGCTGCTCATCTCGATGATTCTTTTACAGAAGAAAGAGACCGGCGCTGCGTCTATCCTCTCCCGGTACCCAGAGTAGGACAGCAGGGGATTCTCATCGCCGTCTTCGACACGGGAGTGGATCCCGGAGCACAAGGACTCCAGGTAATGGCACGCCATCGTAGTTCAGACCTTGCGAAGCCTCGGGTCCCGTACTCAGCGCACTAAAAAGAGCAAAAACCTCTGGCATCGGAGGCTCCGCAGACTCGAGCCTCTCTGTCAGACAGTCACGTAGACTTTCAGTACAACATATAATCGATCGAGCAATCATGTCATTCCTTTAGTAACAGAAGATTTGACTATTTCACACCACATTTTGTGTATTTAAGATAGTGTCTGACGACTATCTGAATTGTGTTTATAAATTATTGGGAGGGTAAAGTGGGAGTGAAGATCAACACTAGGTGCCACATAAAAGGCTGCTAACAAAATAAGGGCTCATGTGGTTGGGGGTAAAATAGTAGCATGGATCAAGGATTGGTTAATGGATAGAAAACAGAGAGTAGAGATGTGTCGGTGACAGAACAAGATCGTGGGGTGTGTCGGTGACTGGACAGGGTCGGCGTGGAGTGTCGGTGACTGGACAGAGTCGGCGTGGAGTGTCGGTGACTGGACAGGGTCACCGGGTGTGTCGGTGACTGGACAGAGTCGGCGTGGAGTGTCGGTGACTCGACAGGGTCGGCGTGGAGTGTCGGTGACTGGACAGGATCACCGGGTGTGTCGGTGACTGGACAGGGTCACGGGGTGTGTAGGTGACTGGACAGGGCGGCGTGGAGTGTCGGTGACTGGACAGGGTCGGCGTGGAGTGATGGTGACTGGACAAGGTCGGTGGGGTGTGTTGGTGACTGGACAGGGTCGGCGGGGTGTGTTGGTGACTGGACAGGGTCGGTGGGGTGTGTTGGTGACTGGACAGGGTCGGCGTGGAGTGTCGGTGACTGGACAGGGTCGGTGTGGTGTGTCGGTGACAGGACAGGGTTGGTGGGGTGTGTCGGTGACTGGACAGGGTCAGTGGGGTGTGTCGGTGACTGGACAGGGTCGGTGGGGTGTGTCGGTGACTGGACAGGGTCGGTGGGGTGTGTCGGTGACTGGACAGGGTCGGTGGGGTGTGTCGGTGACTGGACAGGGTCGGCGGGGTGTGTTGGTGACTGGACAGGGTCGGCCTGGAGTGTCGGTGACTGGACAGGGTCAGCGTGGAGTGTCGGTGACTGGACAGGGTCGGTGGGGTGTGTTGGTGACGGGACAGGGTCACGGGGTGTGTCGGAGAAAGGACAGGGTCACGGGGTGTGTCGGTGATAGGACAGGGTCAGCGTGGAGTGTCTGTGACTGGACAGAGTCGGTGTGGAGTGTCGGTGACAGGACAGGGTCAGCGTGGAGTGTTGGTGACTGGACACGGTCGCTGGGGTGTGTTGGTGACGGGACAGGGTCGGTGGAGTGTTACATTAATGTAACTGTAGAGAGAGACCAGGCCTCAAACTGACAGTCCTGTATCTAGAGAGAGAGAGAGAGAGAGAGAGAGAGAGAGAAACCAGAACTAAAGCTGACTGTGTGGCGGATCGCCACCTAAAACGGGCATAATCCACTCTTCCGTCTGTGGACAAATTCCCAGCACCTTCCCCTTTAAGGCACATTACCTTTAAGGCAGATGGGGGCGGAGCCTCAGGTTTTACCCAGAGAATTCTGGGAGTTTTTCCGGGGAGTTCTGGGAGCAGCTCTCGCAGCCATTTTGTGTGCCATGCAGTGAATTAAAGTTTTCTGGTTTTCTACATATGGATTCAGCCTCCATTCGTGTTTCGCGGCAGCCTCAACAACAGTGCTGTATCTGTAGAGAGAGAGAGAGAGACCAGAACTAAAACCGCTAATGCTGTATCTGTAGAGAGAGAGAGAGAGACCAGGCATAAAACTGACATTGATGTAACTGTAGAGAGAGAACAGGCCTCAAACTGGCAGTGCTGTATCTGTAGAGTGAGACAGAGAGAGGGACCAGGACTAAAACTGACTGCTGTATCTGTAGAGAGAGAGACCTGGCCTGTTGGATTCTATCTGTTCCATCAAGGCTTCGAGCTTTGAACTCCTGCCCCACGTGATGCCATGAGGTGGGTCATTGTCTCTGAGGTAGCAGGGTTATCAGAACCAAAAACCGAGGCGGGTAAATCCAATCTACCATTCACTGTCTCAATGTGTCGGTGCTATAACCTCCCCTTTCAAGTTTGGGAAAATAAATCAGCAAGTTTAACACAGTGCGGTTTAGGACCCTCTCTGCTGTTTACAGCGGTTTCAGCAACACCAGCCTCGGAAATGGGTGGAGTGAGATTAGAAATCGAAACTGAACCAGATAGAAGCCATTTCGGGGAAACAGAAACTTCCTGTAGCATTTGCAGCTTGTAAATCAACCAAGATATTCACCCCGAAAGCTCAGTTTCTGCTCCGTCACTGCAACGTGAAAGGTGAGTTACTCACGGTTTGTGGGTTCAGTTTACATCAATCTGTGCAAACTTCCCAGAGAGACGCTCGATGACTTAAATACTTCAAATATTTAAATAAGGCCATTGGCAGCAAGACTCGGAATTCACACAATGGAATCGACTGGAAGATTCTTTACTTAGAATGTTTTTTAAACATGCAGCGAGTGTTTAGTCTCACATTGTCAATGATGGAATTTTATCGACACTTTCAGAATGAGCCCTGGGCTTGATCTCATTGCAGTGAGAGTTATAAAATGCTATTGTTGTTTATTGGTGCAATTGGGTGAAAAGTGTTGTGTGAATTCCGCGGGGCACCGCCAGTCTCCCGGCGTAACTCTGGCGCAGACCCAGTGAAGTCAGCTCCCTGCCGTTTCTGGGAGGTTCCTCAGTAAAGAGCGGGGGAGCTTCTAGTCCAGTGGAGGGAAAATACGGCCACGGGCTGTACCCGGCCCGCCAGCTCATTCTATCCAGCCCGCTGGACCAGACACAAATAGAACGCCAGCCGGAGCTCGAGCTGCAGGTTAGTCTGAGTCGAGGCGTGGCTGCTCATCTCGATGATTCTTTTACAGAAGAAAGAGACCGGCGCTGCGTCTATCCTCTCCCGGTACCCAGAGTACGACAGCAGGGGATTCTCATCGCCGTCTTCGACACGGGAGTGGATCCCGGAGCACAAGGACTCCAGGTAATGGCACGCCATCGTAGTTCAGACCTTGCGAAGCCTCGGGTCCCGTACTCAGCGCACTAAAAAGAGCAAAACCTCTGGCATCGGAGGCTCCGCAGACTCGAGCCTCTCTGTCAGACAGTCACGTAGACTTTCAGTACAACATATAATCGATCGAGCAATCATGTCATTCCTTTAGTAACAGAAGATTTGACTATTTCACACCACATTTTGTGTATTTAAGATAGTGTCTGACTACTATCTGAATTGTGTTTATAAATTATTGGGAGGGTAAAGTGGGAGTGAAGATCAACACTAGGTGTCACATAAAAAGGCTGATAACAAAATAAGGGCTCATGTGGTTGGGGGTAAAACAGTAGCATGGATCAAGGATTGGTTAAGGGACAGAAAACAGAGAGTAGAGGTGTGTCGGTGACGGGACAGGGTCGGTGGTGTGCCACGGTGAAAGGACAGGGTCGCCGGTGACGTGAGTGGGTTGGTGGTGATGGGACAGGGTCAGCGGTGACTGGACAAGGTCGGCAGGGTGTGTCAGTGATGGGACAGAGTCAGCGGTGACTGAAAAGGGTCGGAGGGGTGTGTCGGTGTTGGGACAGGGTCAGTGGTGACTGGTACATGTCTCCCGCAGTGTCTGTCGATGATGGGGAAGGTGAGGGACCTGGTCTCCCGCAGTGTCTGTCGATGGGGAAGGTGAGGGACCTGGTCTCCCGCAGTGTCTGTCGATGGGGAAGGTGAGGGACCTGGTCTCCCGCAGTGTCTGTCGATGGGGAAGGTGAGGGACCTGGTCTCCCGCAGTGTCTGTCGATGGGGAAGGTGAGGGACCTGGTCTCCCGCAGTGTCTGTCGATGGGGAAGGTGAGGGACCTGGTCTCCCGCAGTGTCTGTCGATGGGGAAGGTGAGGGACCTGGTCTCCCGCAGTGTCTGTCGATGATGGGGAAGGTGAGGGAACTGGTCTCCTGCAGTGTCTGTCGAGGGGGAAGTTGAGGGACCTGGTCTCCCGCAGTGTCTGTCGACGGGGAAGGTGAGGGACCTGGTCTCCCGCAGTGTCTGTCGATGGGGAAGGTGAGGGACCTGGTCTCCCGCAGTGTCTGTCGACGGGGAAGGTGAGGGACCTGGTCTCCCGCAGTGTCTGTCGATGGGGAAGGTGAGGTATCTGGTCTCCCACAGTGTCTGTCGATGGGGAAGGACCGCTCCGATCTCCCGTACAGTCTCTCGATGGGGAAGGTGAGGGACCTGGTCTTCAGCAAATCCTGTCGATGATGCAGAAAAGCAGAAAGATTCGCATTTATAGAGCACCTTTCACAACCTCAGGATGTGCCAAACAGCATTACAGCCAATGAAGTAATTCTGAATTGTCGTCCCTTTTGTAATGCAGCAAACATGGCAGCCAATTTGCGCACAGCAAGCCCCCACAAACAGCAATGTGTTAATGACCAGATAATCAGAGAGAGAGAGAGACCAGGTTTAAAAGTGACAGTGCTGTATCTGTAGAGAGAGAGACCAGGTCTAAAACTGACAGTGCTTTAACTGGAGAGAGAGAGAGAGAGAGAGACCAGGTCTAAAACTGACAGTGCTGTATCTGTAGAGAGAGAGAGAGACCAGGGCTAAAACTGACAGTGCTGTATCTCATAGAATCATAGAAAGTTACAGCACGGAGGGAGGCCATTTTGCCCCATCGTGTCCGCGCCAGCCAACAAACAGCTATCCAGCCTAATCCCACTTCCCAGCTCTTGGTCCGTAGCCCTGCAGGTTAGAGCATCCCAAGTGCACATCGAAATACTTTTTAAATGTGGTTAGGGTTTCTGCCTCTACCACCCTTTTAGGCAGTGAGTTCCAGACCCCCACAACCCTCTGGGTGAACAAATTTACCCTCAAATCCTTTCTAAACCTTCCACCAATTACTTTAAATCTGTGCCCCCTGGTTTTTGACACCTCTGCTAAGGGAAATAGATCATTTCTATCCACTTTATCTAGGCCACTCATAATTTTATGCACCTCAATAAGGTCTCCCCTCAGCCTCCTCTGTTCCAAGGAAAACAGACCCAACCTATCCCGTCTTTCCTCATAGCTAAGATTCTCTACTCCCGGCAACATCCTTGTCAATCTCTTCGATACCCTCTCTAGTGCAATCACATCTTTCCTGCAATGTGGTGACCAGAACTGTACGCAGTACTCTAGCTGAGGCCTAACTAGTGTTTTATACAGTTGAAGCAGAATATGTGGAGAGAGAGACCAGAACTAATACTGACAGGGCTGTATCTGTAGAGAGAGAAACCAGAACTAAAACTGATAGTGCTGTATCTGTAGAGAGAGAGAGAGACCAGGCCTAAAACTGACAGTACTGTATCTGTAGAGAGAGAGAGACCAGAACTAAAACTGACAGTGCTGTATCTGTAGAGATCATTACATACAATCTGCAGCTCAGAAACAGGCCATTTGGCCCATCAGGTCTATGCCAGTTTTAAATGCTCCACAAGAGCCTCCTCCCACTCTATTTACTTCATCCAAACATCAGCATATCTTTCTATTCCTTTCTTCCTCTTGTGTTTATCTAGCTTGCCCTTAAATGCATCTGTGCTATTTAAGTGCTCCCTGTGGTAGCGAATTTCATATTCTCACCACTCTCTTGAGTAAAGAAGTTTCTGCTGAATTCCTTATTGGATTTATTAGTGACTATCTTATATTTATGGTCCCTGGTTTTGGATTCCCTCAAGTGGAAACATCTTCTCTACATCTATCCTATCAAACGCCCTCAGACCCTCAGCCTTCACTTTTCTATAGAAAAGATCCCATCCTGTTTAGTCTGGTGCAGCTGGGAGCTGAGAATTGTTTGTTGTGATCCCGATCTGTACAGTTCTGGAAATGGTGGTGTTCAGAGTGATGTCCAATTTCATTCTGGGGTAAATGTTCCGTTCTGATCCTCACTCTGTTACCCGGGTTCCTCGCTCTACAATTGAAAGGAAGTCCGAGCTAGAGCTGAGCTCAATCACCCGAGTAGGAACTGTCAGCATTGGAAATCTTTCTCCAGGAAATCCCTCGGAGCTGCTCCAGCTCCTTGTCAGCAGTTTAGTGGGAATGGGGTCGAGGGAGCAGGAGGTGGGCCTCATGGACAAGATGAGCTCAGAGAGGATGTGAGGGAAATAGGAGAGAAACTGGAGAAAGATGCGAGTTCAGGGAGAGAGTGGGGGGAACCTTCGGGGAAGTTTGGCTGGCTGAGCATGGGGAAGGGAGGGAAGGGGCAGAGGCAGCTGAACGGATGCTCTCAATCTGAGTGCTAGAGATGTCCATGAGCTCCTCGCACTCATTGTTGGAGGGGAGGGTGGAGGGGGCAGTGGAGAGGGGTTAAGAAGACAGTCTGTATTGGAGAAATACTAAACATGCACTGTGGGAGTACCATCGCTACATGGACTGCAGCGGATCAAAAAGAAGGCCCACCATCACCTTCACAAGGGTAACGAGGGTTGGGCAATACAAGCTGGGCTGGCGAGGATGACGTTTTAGAAAAACTATTCAGGATTTTTTAAATAGACAGAATATAACCACAGTCCTTCATTGTGATGAATTTTGCTTTGTGGCTCTGGTTAAAGGCACTGGTTGGTGGGGCATTGTTACACATTTAGGGGTTTTGTACCAGATATTCCCTCAGGTTCAACACCTCAGGTCACTCCTGTAAGCAGCCCTCACATCTCTCTATGATCTTGAGTGCTCCTTTTACTGCCCAATATCTAGACAATGCTGGTATGACTCGGGGATTATAAGAGTGACCTTGCTTTGTATATGGGCGACTGTAATATTGAGTGTTCTGCCATTGTCCTGTCTTTATGGCAGTTGGACCTAAGGCACTCTAGTGAGCTGGGTTACAGCTTCAAACCAACTAGTTTTGCACAGAATATATGAATGAACAGAATGCAGTTTTCACAGTGCGATCCATCAAATCCTGCAGCCTCTTTTTCCATAGGAACACAATCTACAGATCCTCTGGACAAAACTCATTTTCAAGGTTGCTACTTCCAAGCTAATTAGCCCTGTCTGTTTTGCTACGTCAATAGAGGTCATGATGTGGAGATGCCGGCGTTGGACTGGGGTGGACAAAAATGAGAAGTCGCACAACAACAGGTTATAGTCCAACAGATTTATTTAATTTTACAAGCTTTCGGAGCGGTTCGCTCCTTCCTCAGGTAAGTTAGCAGTGAGAGAATCTCCCAGAATTCACAATTTATCTGTTGGACTATAACCTGGTGTTGTGCGACTTCTCATTTTTGTTTTGCTACAGGCTGCTCAAGTTCACACACCCATTCTATCCAGAGACTGTGTTTCCTCACACCTTCCTAAATGGTGTAGGGTTGTGGTCTGGCTCGCCCGAGTCACTTTACACTCTTACTCATCACTGGTATCAGATTTAAAGGAAAGATTGAAGCAAGTTGCAGTTTCTCAGCCTTGGACCAGAGTTATCTAAAATTGTGCACTTTGTATCTGAAATGTTATAATATCTAATTAACCAGGCACCTCCTGCTCTCTCGACTCTATTCCTACTAAACTACTGACAACCCATCTTCCCTTCCTGCCCCCATTCTAGCTGATATTGTTCATGGTTCCCTCTCCTCAGGTACTGCCCCCTCCCCTTCAAATCTGCTATCATCACCTCTTCCTCAAAAAACGTACCCTTGACCCCTCTGTCCTTGCAAACTACCGCCCCATCTCCAACCTCCCTTTCCTCTCCAAAGTTCTTGAACGTGCTGTCGCCTCCCAAATCCGTGCCCATCTTTCCCGTAACTGCATATTTGAACCTCTGGTTTCCGCCCCTGCCACAGCACTGAAACAGCTACTAACAAAGTGACAAATGCTACCCTATGTGACTGTGACCATGGTAAACTATCTCTCCTCATCATTCTCAATCTGTCTACAGCCTTCAACACAGTTGACCACACCATCCTCCGCCAACTCCTCTCCTCTGTCATCCAGCTGCACTCGGCTGGTTCAATTCCTATCTATCCAGTCATAGCCAGAGAATCTTCTGCAATGGCTTCTCTTACCTCTGGAGTCCCCCAAGGACCTATCCTCGCCCCCTCCTATTTCTCATCTACATGGAGACCCTCGGTCACATCATTTGAAAACATGGGATCAGGTTCCACACGTACACTGATGAAACCGAGCTGTACCTCCCCACCACCTCTCTCGACCCCTCCACTGCCTTTGATTTGTCACGCTGCTTGTCCCACATCCTGTCCTGGAGGAGCCAAAATTTCATCCAATGAAACATTAAGAAGACATTGTATTCAGGCCCCAAGGATGTTGTGGTCAATCATTCTCCGTTCCCTAGCCCAGATTTCCACCCCCACCCAAGTCAATGTCTGAGGCTGAACAGACTGTTTGCAATCTCGGTGCCCTATTTGACCCTGAGCTGAGCTTCCGACTCCATATCCTCTCATTCACCAAGACCGGCTACTTCCACCTCCTTAATATTGCCTGTCTCCGCCCCTGCCTCAGCTCATCTGTTGCTGAAACCCTGATCCATGTCTTTGTTACCTCTGGACTCGACTATTCCAATGCTCTCCTGGTCAACCTCCCATCTTCCACCCTCCATAAAGTTCAGTTCATCCAAAACTCTGCTGCCTATGTCCTAACTCACACCAAGTCCTGTTCACCCATCACCCCTGTGCTCGCTGACCTACATTAACTCCTGGTAAAGCAACAACTCAATTGTAAATTTCTCATTCTTGTTTTCAAATCCCTCCATGGCCTTGCCCCACCCTATCTCTGTAGCCTCTTCCAGCCATACATCCCCCTGAGATTTCTATGCTCCTCCAACTCTGGCCTCTTGTGTATCCCCATTTCCTTTGTCCCACCATTGGCGGACTGTCTAGGTCCCAAGGTCTGGAATTCCCTCCCTAAACCTCTCTGCCTCTCTACCTCCCTCTCCTCCTTAAGAGGCTCCTTAAAACTCACCTCTTTGACCAAGCTATTGGTCACCTGTCCTAATGTCTCCTTATGTGACTCGGTGCACCCATGAGTTCTGGGTCCCACACACTGAAGCCACGGGCAGCCTTCTCCTTGACCTCTGAGGCCAGTGATGTAGCTTCATCCAGTTCCCACTCGTCCAGCTCCCTCATGCTCTGTGAATCACCCAGTGCCACATCCTCACTAGCACTATCTGTTTCCCCCCAGGTGAAAGTATCTGAGCTGTCATCTGATGGGGACAAAACAAAATGCATGGGGTGAGATCGAGAGGGTTGTTGCAGGAACTCATGAGTGGCTTCATTCTGATTTCCTCACCCTCTTCATCATCATCCTCCTCGCCTTTGTCAACCTCATAATTTTGAAAGAATCACGAGGAAGGAGTTCTGCCTTCCTTCCTCCCCCTCCTCATCAAACATCTTCCCTCTCCTGTGCCCCCTGTTAGTGTGGTAGATCTGCAGTGAGCAGGGAGTGGAAGCTTGTGTCTGTGTGGTTCTTCACAGGGATAGCACGGCAATTATGTTGGTGTTCCGTCACTGACCTGGCATCAGCAATATGCCCCGGTCCTCACTGTCTCCCATGGCAAGAGGAGCGTTCCTCCCCATCAGCTCCATGGCCTCTTCCTTGTAGGCGGTGAGGTGCTTCAGGTTGGGGATTCCCCTGCCTCTGGTGGGCATTGTGTGTCAGTTTCTCCTGCAATAAGATTGAGTAAGTGAGGGAAAGGCTGGCAGTTGAGGAATGGCACAGGAGAGCTGAGGTAAGAGCTGTGGTGGCATCAGTTTGTTAAAGTGAAGGAAGGGTTTTTGGGATGTATGAGCAAAAATACACACCGAGCACGGACAAAAATACACACAGCAACAGACAGCTCACACCAACATACAGACAAACACATATGGGTGGGATTGGAGGTCGTGGTATTGGGTAGTTTACCCCTCCCTTTACCCCTCACTGGTCCTAGTGTAGCACTGAGGGGAGTGTTGTGGGTGTGGAGAATCTCCCATTCTTAGACCCTGGAGGTCATGATCTTGGGCCCAGAAAGGGTGGGAAATCAGAGTCTGGGAGCTTTGAGGTCGGGGGTCAGGGTTCGTAGAGGTCTGGGATCAAGGCCGAGGGGGAATTCGGAGATAGATTGTTGGGGATCTTGAGGCCAGGAGAATAACCGGAGCATCCCAAGCCTGGAAGACGGGAATGGCCCACAGTAAAGACCAGAGTTGTCACAGGCTCGGTGTGTAACATGCACTTTAAAAGTATTCACAAATAAAGCTCCTTACTCTTGTCCTTAGAAACATATAAAGCAGGAAACCCACAGCAAGCATTTCATATGAATGCTGGGAAAGGACATCAAACCGGTGATTCCAAGTTTTACAAAATACAGTTTAAATTATTGGCCTATTAATGGCCAGAGTTACATTTTTCTCAAATATTGTGTGGTTTACCAGTTTAATGTGTTCATTAGTTTCCCCACAGCCATTTCCGGAGACCGAACTCACTCTCCATCACCCGGAAGCCATGGATAATAATGTGGAACTGGAGCCGACTGACTCCGACCGACAGCTCGAAACGGAGCCTTTAGGGAGAGGGTCACAGCCCGGACCAAGTCCACCTGACCCAGTGGAAGGTAACAAAACCACAACTGCACAAGCACAGAGTTCAGGACAGAGACACAGTTCAATTTTTGCAAACAACGATTCTGATGCAAAGACAGTAAAACGCACTCCAGGCAACGGTATTAGAAAACTCTTAACCGAATTGGGGTTAGAAAGTAAGAAGTTGACCCTGAGCGATGTGCTCACCATAAGCACAGAAACACTTCAAAATAAGTCACCTGATTCACCTCAAGATATTCCAGGATATTTTCTTCGGAATTTAATGATGGTCAATTCAGAGGCAAGAATCTTGAAATACAATCCAACTGCGGCACAAAATCAGTCAGAATCGGATAACTTGGATTTTCTCTGTCTGGATAAAACCGGTGAAGGTTTGTACCATCCCTTGGATATCATCGTGGCGATTTTCCTGCGTGCTGAGCCGTTCCTCCAGCAGGAGTTGATGTTGAAGATGTCCCTGTGCCAGTTCGCATTGCCACTATTGCTGCCTGCTGATAACCAGGGCTGCACCTTCCTACTCTGGGCCCTGCGCTCCATTGTGAAGACCTGGCGGCCGCGCTCACTCCAAGAAAGTGCCAGTTTTAAGGAAACAAACATGGTGACCGTCAGCATGCCGACCTGTTCCTTCATTCGACTCGGTTCCTGTTCCATCTCCAAATCTAAGGTTCTAAACGAGGTCCTCAGCACCTCAGAGCAACACCACAACTTCTTCATCCATTGCGATATGGAGTATGGCGATTTACCACCAAAGATTTCTGACGGCCTGGTCGAGTTGTGCTGGTACCTGCCCAGCGGGAGTGAGAGGTCGGACCTCTTCCCGGAGCCAATGGCGATATTAAACCTCCGAGGTGACGCTAAAGAGTTCCACACACAGCTTCAATTTCTGGCAGACGTCTCTTCAGCTCTTTTTATTTTTATTGATAAAGTTGACAGCGGTTTAAGCAAGACCCTGGAGTCCCTCGCCCAGTCTCCAGTGAGTACATTCATAGTGCTTACTGGGAGCAGTGTGAGCAGTGAGACACAAGGACACTTGAAGCACTTCATTACTTCCTCAGTGTTTAAGAAAAATCAAATCTTATTCCGAGGAACGAGAAACAGCGCACAGTTTACTGAGACACTGCGATCCACATTGAACACTGCACTGAAAACAACCCTGGAACCGACAACTGTATCTAAGCGCAGGAAGACTAGCCGGGGCCCCCAGAGTTTGGAGCAACTGGCGGCAATTGCAAGGGGCTTGGGAATGGAAGTAGATGAGGATGACCAGATGTGTTCAGAAGGCAAAGCAAGGGCAGCAAACATTAATAATCGTATTAATGGAGAGGAAATCAGCCAATACAAATTGGAAAATATGTCTTTTCAGGGTTCGACTTGGCAACAGGTTTCCAAAATAGAAAAAGAAAAATGTCGTCCAAAACAGCGAGAGGACAAGTCTACACACAAATACTGTAATGACCTGGAAGAAGAGAAGAAAAAACTTCGAAACGAGCAAGGAAAGAAAGGTGTATCGGCTGATATGAAAAGCTTCATTACAGCTCTGACAGACAGGGAGGAGAGGAAACACTTCCTGCAGTGGCTGAAATGCGGGTTGGATTCCAGATCCAGAGACACTCTCTCTGGTTTACGTGGAGATTACAAAGCTCTGTATGAGAAATCTCAGCCACAGTCAACAAAGCAGAAAGACTCCACAATCGACAACAAACAGCTACAGGAATTAGACCAAAGGATAACTGCCAGCTCCCTTGGACTCGAACATTTCATGCGAGAAATCGGGCTGATCTACGAAACATTGATAAACCAGAATAATGGGAACAAGGAAGAGGAATGCATGGTGGAAAAGTTACCCCGCACTGCCGCTGATCTGATGTTGGACGGGTTCCCTCTGGAGCTCATCGATGGCGATGTTTCCAACATCCCTTTACGGTGGATCACTGATGTACTGAAGGCAGTTGAAGACAAGATTGGCAGAGAGACCCGTGTGTTTGTGCTGACGGTGCTGGGTGTGCAGAGCACGGGCAAGTCCACGCTTCTCAACACCATGTTCGGTTTGCAGTTCGCTGTGAGTTGTGGTCGGTGCACCCGCGGGGCCTTCATGCAGCTCATTAAGATTACAGAAGATCTGCAGATCGAGCTGGGCTGTGGGTACATCATGGTGATTGACACCGAGGGGCTGAAAGCACCGGAACTCTCGACCATCGACAACAGCTATGAACATGACAACGAGCTCGCCACCCTGGTGATCGGGTTAAGCGATGTAACATTGGTCAACATGGCCATGGAAAACTCCACAGAGATGAAGGACGTGCTGCAGATAGCGGTCCATGCATTGATACGAATGAAAGAAGTGGGGAAAAGGCCAGCTTGTTACTTTGTCCACCAGAATGTGAGCGACGTTTCTGCTCATGATCAGAATATCAGAGGCCGCAATCATCTGCTGGAACAGTTGGATGTGATGACACAAGCAGCGGCTAAAATGGAAAAACAAGATCAGCGGTTCACCAAGTTCTCTGATGTGTTGGAGTACGATGCGATGGTGAGTAACTGGAACATCCCAGGCCTGTGGCACGGGAATCCGCCCATGGCAGCAGTCAATACCGGCTACAGTCACAAGGTGTTTGAGCTGAAAAAAAGGCTTTTCAGGGATCTGAAAGAGAAGAGACATCAAGGGAGAATGTCAACCATCCCTGAGTTTAGCAAGTGGACTAAATCTCTGTGGACCGCGGTGAAATATGAAAATTTCATCTTCAGTTTCCGGAACAGTCTGGTAGCTGAAGCTTACAAGGAACTTTCTGTCAAATACACCGACCTGGAGTGGGAACTGCGGAAAGAAATCCATTCCTTCCTGGAAAAGGCACAGAACATAATTTTTAATGACAAACGGGATCCAGAAAGTGTAGCCCAAAGGTTGAAAAGTGAACAGGATACATTGCTCAATAAATTGAAAGAAAAAGCTCTCCAACAACTGAAGGACTATTATTCCACCGGGAATAACGCAAACCTTGTTGAAAAATACAGGGAGGATTTTGTCTGCAGCATCGACTCTCTGATCAGTGAACAGGGGATGTATGTGGACAGGAAGTGTGATGAGGCAGTGCAGAGGTGGCGAGATATGCAGCAGCTGAATGATATTAAGAACAAGTATCAGAGTCTGATTGAAGAACAGGTTAATGAACTTCTGCAACAGTGTAGGCAAAAAAATAGGAAAATGGATGAAACACAACTGCAGGAAGCGTTTGAGTTTATGTGGCGGAAGACAATTTCAACAGTTGAACACAAACCCCCACCAAGAGCCAATATTGGGAAGGACATGGAAAGGAGTCTAGTCCAGAATATGTCTGCGGACACCAAGTTGTTTAACCAGAAACTTCACAACAAATCCCTGTGTCAACTGGGTGATGAACATCTTCAAGTCAATTATGATCATATTGTGCTGTACACAACTGATCGTAACTTTTTTATGAAGCGTTTTGTTCCAAAACTAAATGACTCCGACATTGCAAGAGCCCAGCTGCTGGCAGATCAGTGGGCGAGAGAGTGTGAACAGTTTGTGCAGCAGACAGTGGACCGGGAGCAGGATTATGATTCTAACCATTGCAGAGAACTCCTGAAAGTAATAGATGGGAAAATCCAGAAACAACAGGACCAGAGATTCACTTTTAATGAATGTTTCAGGGCGGATTTTAAGCTTCACATTTGTGGATTTGCTGTTCAAAAATATGAAGAAATGCAGGAAAAGTTCCGGAAGAAAAATGATCCCCTGGAACAGTTACAAAAGAAGAAAGCAGACTACAGCCAAAGCTTTCAGGCTATCTACCAGGAGAAAGATCAGACCAAACAAAAAGCAGAACTGTTCTGTGAAAATTGCCTGATCCCGCCCATAATCCAAGCCGTTGAGACAAAACTGGGATTGGAAATTGTGCAGCACATGAAGGACTACTGCAAAGGTGGGAAATTCTTGTACCGGAAAAATTTCCAGGTGGCTCTGCTGCTGCATTTGAAGGAGAGAGACTGTTTTGATGAGTATTACCGATATATAAACCATACCGTGTCATTCGAAAAAGATTGGCTTAAAGAACAAGTTGTCCAACACTGTGAGTCCACAGGTGATGAACAAGTTCCTCGGCTGTGCTCTCTTGCCCTGGATATTCTGCACGGGGTTATCAGTCGGGTGAGCAAAGCTATCAAGGATACAACACCTCCAACTAACGAGAATTCAGTGGCCGGAATCATTCAGGCATTTAAAGAGAAATTGAGCGATGAGATTCAGATTCCACAGGAGAAGTTGGGAACTGTTACTTTTCACTCTGAAAAGATTAACCTGCAGAACTTTAAACAAGAAATTGAAAGTTTCATCAGGACAACAGATCTGAGGGGAAGGGTGAAAGATTGGGGAAAGGATATTGCTGGGAAAGTCACTGCTCTCCCCACAGATCCGTCCAGTGTATTGTACACGATGTTATGTGGCTGTGGGGAGCAGTGTCCCTTCTGTGGTGTCCTGTGTGACTGTACGAACAGGGAGCACTCACAGCACAATGCTGAATATCACCGGAGTTCAGGGCTGAACGGATACAAATGGAGAGCAACTCAGAAACTGGCACCAGAGAATTGTACAACGGATGTCGCGAGCGATGCTACTTTCAGGAATGACGACACCGACGGGAAACCCTACCCTTTCAAGAATTACAGGAACCTCAATGACCGGTACAGGTGCTGGAATATTCCTGCTGATACCAGCATCAAAACATCGGCCTTTTGGAAATGGGTTTTCTACAAATACAACGACCAGTTCGCTGAGAAATACTCGGCAAAACCAGCAGACGACATTTCCAGTTGGGATTTACCCTGGGATCAGATTGAAAAAGACATTGAAGAAAAATACCATGTGAAGATTGACGAGTTCAATTAACTTGCTGGTTTCAAAGACCATAAAAAGAGAAGCTCCCTCCCTCCCGCCCTCTCCCCTCCCTCCCACTCCGAGCTCCTACCCGCGGGGCTCTGCCAACCCTCCCTCCCTCTCACTCCGAGCTCCTACCCGCAGGGCTCTGCCAGCCCTACCTCCCTCTCCCCTCCCTCCCACTCCGAGCACCTACCCGCGGGACTCTGCCAGCCCTCCCTCCCTCTCCCCTCCCTCCCACTCCGAGCTCCTACCCGCAGGGCTCTACCAGCCCTCTCTCCCTCTCCCCTCCCTCCCACTCCAAGCACCTACCCGCGGGGCTCTGCCAACCCTCCCTCCCTCTCCCCTCCCTCCCTCCCACTCCGAGCTCCTACCCGTGGTGCTCTGCCAGCCCTCCCTCCCTCTCCCCTCCCTCCCACTCCGAGCTCCTACCCGCGGGTCTCTGCCAGCCCTCCCTCCCTCTCCCCTCCCTCCCACTCCGAGCTCCTACCCGCGGGTCTCTGCCAGCCCTCCCTCCCTCTCCCCTCCCTCCCACTCCGAGCACCTACCCGCGGGACTCTGCCAGCCCTCTCTCCCTCTCCCCTCCCTCCCACTCCAAGCACCTACCCGCGGGGCTCTGCCAACCCTCCCTCCCTCTCCCCTCCCTCCCTCCCACTCCGAGCTCCTACCCGTGGTGCTCTGCCAGCCCTCCCTCCCTCTCCCCTCCCTCCCACTCCGAGCTCCTTCCCGCGGGTCTCTGCCAGCCCTCCCTCTCTCTCCCCTCCCTCCCACTCCGAGCTCCTACCCGCTGGGCTCTACCAGCCCAGCCCCCTCTCTCCCTCTCCAACAGTGTCCTTTATGCTGAAATGTGCTGCCACTGTTTAGCAGGTGGTGAAAGTCAATTTGCTCCACTGGTTCCCACATCTAAAGAGTTAACCGGAAAGAAACAAATGGGGGTAATTTTCACCCTGACCATTTGGTGAAGTGCTTTCTAGAACAGGCGTCTGGTCAGCGACACCAGTTTCACACCTGGACAGTAAGGTGAAAATCTCCCCAATTAATATATTAAAGTAAAGACACCGACACAGTTGGTATTTTTGTTTCTCAGTCCTTGATTTCCTATCAGTTTTTCTAGTTAATAATTTAACTTTTTGCCTGAATTATTTTCTTCTCGCCAGTAATCTTTCTGTACAGGATTGAGCCTATAGCAGCAAATGGCTGTAGACTGATCGTGGGCTGTTTGGAGTTAAAACAAACAGGCCACACCCAGAGAGAACCAACATCACAATCATCTGAGAGACAATTGGGGAAAACAAGATGTTCCTCAATTTCCGATCATCATAGAATCATAGAATGATACAGCACAGAAGGAGGCCATTCAGCCCATCGTGCCTGTGCCGGCTCTTTGAAGGAGCTGTCTATTTAGTCCCACTCCCCTGCTCTTTCCCCAGGGCCCTGCACATTTTTCCCCTTCAAGTGTTTATTCAATTCCCTTTTGAAAGTTGTGTCTGGTGACGAGGGGGAATAACTGCTCAGTACCTCTTAGATACAAAGAAATAATGCTGGAAATCCAAAATAATAAAATGTAAATACACAACAGGCCCATCAGGATCTAAACAGGGAAACAATAGGGTGAACTTTCTGTTTTTGACTCAGGGGATCTCAATCTGAAACGTTAAACTGTATTTTCTCTTTCCAAATGCTGACTGGCCCATCGTGTATTTATATTATTTTCTATTTTTATCTGTTTTATTTTAGAGTTAGAACAGAGTTTCATTGTTTAATCATTATATATCGACATCAAAAGGGAATCGGGAACTAACTTCAGAAGCCAGTAGTAAATGGAACAGGCTTCTAATGCTGTAATAGAGAGGCTAAACATTACATTAACATTTGTAGTCGCTTGTCCTAGAGTTATGTGTTGTCATTTTATTGTTTCAGATGCTTTCTTCAAATAATTCAATAGCAGATTACAAATGATGTTGCTTTTGTTCAATTATTGGACAGTGTGATTCCTGGCAATGTTACCCTGTTTGTTGAATTTTAGAATCATAACTTGAACCATTACTGTTAAATTTTTATTCTGAAATACTGATTGCAATAGTTTGGAATTTTAATTCCACACTGAATAAACGCTTGAATTCTGTTCCACAGCGTTTGAATTTCATTGAATTTTATATAAGGTTGCAACAAGTGTTTCTATATTCCATTAGTCAACTGTACTTTATCCAGTGATTTGCTTTGAAACCGTATAAACTTTGATCAGCTATCACCTGCATGACAATAAAACAAATGATTTAATCCAGCTCGGTGCCACCTTTAATAAACATTAAATACCTGGACAAAGCTGTGTAGAGAGTAAGAGGCTGGAGGATGGGTGTCTAACCTCACCGAGTGATATGTAATATTATTATTTTAGTATTAAGTGCTTGATATGTTTTTACTCTGATACTTTCCTCATGCTCAGTACCAAAGACCACTCCATTAGTGACTCCCCCCAATCCCTACAAGCCAGAGTGTGACTTTAAATCCATATTATCTGGTAATGTAGCGCGGCCCAGATACTGAATAGAGCCCCTTATTATGGTCTTCAGCTTGCTGCAGCAACCCCTGGACTTTGAAAAGTGGTAGAATATATCTCCTATCGGACGGTGGTTTGGACTATAAACTATGAAGCAAATTCATCAAGAACAACAACAACTTACATTAAGAACATAAGAACATAAGAAATAGGAGCAGGAGTAGGCCAATTGGCCCCTGGAGCCTGCTCCGCCATTCAATAAGATCATGGCTGATCTGATCCTAACTGCCAATCTACTATCACAGAACCATCTCCTGAACCTAACAGAATTGGACACACGAAATAGGAGCAGGATCAGGCTACACGGCCCCTGGGCCCGCTCCGCTACCCACAGGGCCATGACCGATCCGAACCTAGACTCATGTCCAAATTCCTGCCCGCTCCCCGTAACCCTTAATTCCCTTTACTTCTAGGAAACTGTCTATTTCTGTTTTAAATTTATGTAATGATGTAGCTTCTACAGCTTTTTGGGGCAGCATATTCCATGGACCTACCACCCTCTGAGTGAAGTAGTTCCTCCTCATCTCAGTTTTGAAAGAGCAGCCCCTTATTCTAAGACTATGCCCCCTAGTTCTAGTTTCACCCATCATCGGGAATATCCTCACCGCATCCACCCGATCCAACCCCTTCACAATCTTATATGTTTCAATAAGATCGCCTCTCATTCTTCTGAACTCCAATGAGTAGAGTCCCAATCTACCCAACCTCTCCTCATATGTCCATCCCCTCATCCCCGGGATTAACCGAGTGAACCGTCTTTGTACTGACTCGAGAGCAAGTATGTCTTTTCTTAAGTATGGACACCAAAACTGTATGCAGTATTCCAGGTGCGGTCTCACCAATACCTTGTACAACTGAAGCAATACCTCCCTATTTTTATATTCTATCCCCCTAGCAATGAAAGGCAACATTCCATTGGCCTTCTTAATCACTTGCTGCACCTGCATACTAACCTTTTGAGTTTCGTGCACCAGGACCTCCAGATCCCTTTGTACTTCAGTACTTTCCAGTTTCTTGCCATTTAGATAACAACTTGCTCTACTATTTTTCCTGCCAAAGTGCATAACCTCACACTTTCCAGTATTGTATTCCATCTGCCAAATCTCTGCCCACTTACTTAGCCTGTCTAAGTCCCCTTGCAGATTTTTTATGTCCTCCTCACTCACTACTTTCCCTCCCATCTTAGTATCATCTGCAAACTTTGATATGTTACACTCGGTCCCCTCCTCCAAATCGTTAATATAGATTGGAAAGAGTTGGGGACCCAGCACCGACCACTGCGGAACACCACTAGTTACTGATTGCCAGTCTGAGAATGAACCATTCATCCCAACTCTCTGCCTTCTGTTAGATAGCCAATCCTCTATCCATGCCAGAATATTACCCCCAATCCCGTGATTTTTTTTATCTTAAGCAATAACCTTTTGTGTGGCACCTTGTCAAATGCCTTTTGGAAGTCTAAATACACCACATCCACTGGTTCCCCTTTATCCACCCTGTATGTTACTTCCTCAAAGAACTCCAGCAAATTTGTCAAACATGACTTCCCCTTCATAAAACCATGCTGACTTTGTCCTATTAAATTATGATTATCCAAATGTCCCGTTACTGTCTCCTTAATAATGGACTCCAAAATTTTACCTACCACAGATTTTAGGCTATAGTTTCTGTCTACTGCCCTTTTTAAATAAGGGTGTTACATTAGCAGTTTTCCAGTCTGCCGGGATCTTTGCTGATTGAAGATTTTCACCCAGAAAACACAGCTCACGTGATTTTAAAAAGGAATTTGATTATTACTGGAAATTGCTGGATAAGTTAATATATAGAAAGGGAAGATGGAGGATGCTGGTCGTACAGGACAGTCAAACACTGCCATCTGGGGGCAGAGAGGGGCTGTGTCACTTTCCAGTACTTTGTGACATCATAAAACTGGAACATCGGGAATCCAAAACTAGGGGCCGTGAATATGAGAGAGTCACTAATAAATCCAATAGGGAATTCAGGAGAAACTTCTTCACCCAGAGAGTGGTGAGAATGAGGAACTCGCTACCACAGGGAGTGGTTGAGGCGAATAGCATTTCAGGGGAAGCTGGATAAACACATGCAGGAGAAATGAATAGAAGGTTTTGCTGCTAGGGTTTGATGAAGAGGGGTGGGAGGAGGCTCGTGTGGAGCATAAACACCAGCAGAGACCTGTTGGGCCGAATGGCCTGTTTCTGTGCTGTAAATTCTATGTAATTCTATATGGAGCCTTTAACCGAGAAAAACTCCCAAGGTGCTTCACAGGGGAGTAATGAAAGAGAAAGGACACGGAACCAAAGACGGAGATATTAGGAGTGGTGATCAAAAGCTTGGTCATAGAGGCGGGCTTTAAAGATGGTCTTAAAGGAGGAGAGAGAGGTGGAGAGATGGAGAGGTTTAGGGAGGGAATTCCACTGTATGGGGCCCAAGAAGCTGAAGGCACGGCCCCTTGATCTGTATCTCAACTCCATCTACCCGCCTTGTTCCATATCCCCGAACACCCTTACCCAGCAAAACTCCATCCATCTCAGTCTTGAAAATTTCAACTGACCCCCATCATCCACAGCCTATTGGACAAGAATACAAGGGAGAGCTGGGAATGGGGGTGAGCTGGGAACCCGTTTGAGCGCAGAATGGGGTGAGCTGAGAACGGGGGTGAGTGGGGAACGGAAAAAGGGGCTGAGCTAGGAAAGGGGTGAGCGGGGAACGGGGCTGAGATGGGAATGGGGATTGGGGGTGAGCTGCGAACGGGAAACAGGGGTGAGCCAGGAACGGGTTGAACGGGGAACGGGGCTGAGCTGAGAATGGGGAACAGGGCTGAGCTTGGAACGGGGATGAATGGGGAACGGGGAACAGACGTGTGCGCCGAACGGGGGTGAGCTGGGAAGGGGTGAGCGGGGAACGGGGGTGAGTGGGGAACGGGGAACGGGGTGAGCGGGGAAAGGTCAACCAGAGTGAGCTGGGAAAGGAGGTGAGTGGGATACGGGGTGAGAAGGGAACAGGGTACGTGGGTGAACTGGGAATGGGGGTGAGTGGGGAAGGGGGAACGGATGTGAGCTGGGAATGGCGGTGAGTTGGGAACGGGGGTGAGCTGGGATCGGGGTGAGCGGGGAATGGGGGTGAGCAGGGAACCCTGTTCCCAGCTCTGCCCCGTTCCCCGTTCCCCGCTCACCACTTTTCCCAGCTCAACCACGTGCCCTGTTCTCCGCTCACCTCCGTTCCCTGCTCACCCCGTTCCCAGCTGACACCTGTTACCCGTTCCCAGCTCAGTCCCGTCCCCCGCTCATCCCATTCCCAGCACACTCCCATTCCCAGCTCACCCCTGTTTCCCGCTCACCCTCGTTCCTGGCTCACCCCTGTTCCCTGTCCCCCGCTCACCCCCGTTCCTCACTCATCCCCCCCTTCAACTTTCCCCATTCCCCGCACAGCCCCGTTTCTGGCTCACCCGCGTTCCCTGCTCACCCCCTTTCCCAGCTCACCCCCGTTCGCTATTCCACGCTCACCCCTGTTGCCAGCTCACCCCCTTTCCCAGCTCACCTCCGTTCCCTGTTCCCCGCTCACCTGCGTTCCCCATTCCTGGCTCAGCCCCGTTCCCTGTTCCCAGCTCACCCCCGTTCCCCGTTCTCAGCTCAATCCCGTTCCCCGCTCACACCCGTTTTCCGTTCCCAGCTCACCCCGTTCCCGTTCCCCGCTCACCCCGTTCCCAGCTCACCCCCATTACCTGTTCCCAGCTCACTCCCGTTCCCCGTTCCCCATTCCCCATTCCCCGCTCACCCCCGTTCCCAGCTCACCCCTTCTCCCAGCTCATCCCCGTTCCCCGTTTACCACGTTCCCAACTCATCCCCATTCCCCGCTCAATACGCTCCAAACTCACCCCGTTCCCAGCTCACTCCTGTTCCCCGTTCCCCATTCCCCATTCCCCGCTCACCCCCGTTCCCAGCTCACCCATTTTCCCAGCTCACCCCCGTTCCCCGTTCCCAACTCATCCCCATTCCCCGCTCAACTTGCTCCCAACTCACTCCCGTTCCCAGCTCACCCCTTTTCCCAGCTCACCCCCGTTCCCCGTTCACCCCGTTCCCAACTCATCCCCATTCCCCGCTCAACACGCTCCCAACTCACTCCGTTCCCAGCTCACTCCCTTTCCCCGCTCACCCCCGTTCCCAGCTCAGCCATGATCCCCACTCATCCTGTTCCCAGCTCACCCCATTCCCCATTCCCCACTCACTCCCTTTCCCAGCTCACACCCATTCGCAGTTCCCCGCTCACCCCATTCCCAACTCATCCCTGTTCCCCGTTCCCCGCTCATCCCATTCCCCACTCACATCATTCCCTGTTCCCCACTCACCCCTTTCCCAGCTCACACCCGTTCCCAGCTCACCCCTATTCCCCGTTTCCAAGTCACCCCCGTTACCCGTTCCACGTTCCCTGCTCACCCCCAGTCCCAGTTCACCATCGTTCCCCGTTCCACGCTCACCCGGTTCCCCGCTCACCCCAATTACCAGCTCCCCCCATTTCGCCATTCCACGCGCATCCCCGTTCCTGGCTCAACCCCGTTCTGAGTACCTCACTCATCCCATTCCCAACTCATCCCCATTCCCCGTTCCCCGCTCACCCCGCTTCCAACTCACCCCCGTTCTCAGCTCACTGCCATTCCCCGCTCAAACCCTTTCCCAGCTCACCCCCATTCCCCTTTCCCAGCTCACCCCCGTTCCCATTCCCTGTTCCCCGCTCAACCCTGTTCCCAGCTCACCCCCGTTCCATGCTCACCCCCATTCCCAGCTCAACCCCATTCCCAGCTCACCCCATTTCCCCATTCCCAGCTCATCCCCGTTCCCAGGTCACCCTCAGTCCCAGTTAATCCTCGTTCCCCGTTCCCCGCTCAACCTGTTCCCCGCTCACACATGTTCCCAGCTCACACCCGTTCACCGTTCCACGTTTACCCCCATTCCCAGCTCACACCCATTCCCTGCTCCCCGCTCACCCCATTCCCAGCTCACCCAGTTTCCCGCTTACACCGTTCCCAGCTCAACACCATTCCCCGTTCCCCGCTCACTCCCTTTCCCAGCTCACCCCTGTTCCCAGTTCCCCGCTCACCCCGCTCCCAACTCACCCCCGTTCCCTGCTCACCCCTGTTCCCTGCTCAACCCCATTCCCAGCTCGCCCCATTCCCCATTCCCAACTCACCCCCATTCCCAGTGCACCTGGGTTCCCCATTCCCAGCTCATCTCCATTCCCAGATCTCCCCCAGTCCCAGTTCACCCTCGTTTCCCCTTCCCCGCAGACCCCGTTGCCCACTCGCGCAGATTCCCAGCTCACCCCCGCTCGCTATTCCACGCTCACCCCTGTTGCCAGCTCACCCCCGTTCCGAGCTCAACCCTGCCCCCTGTTCCCTGCTCACCCTCTTTCCCAGCTCACTCCCGTTCACTGTTCCCCGCTCACCCGCATTCCCCATTCCTGGCTCAGCCCCGTTCCGTGTTCTCTGCTCACGCCGTTCCCAGCTCACCCCATTTCCCGCTCACCCCGTTCCCCGCTCACCCCGTTCCCAGCTCACCCCCATTCTCCATTCCCAGCTCACTCCCGTTCCCCGTTCCCCATTCCCATTCCCCGCTCACCCCCATTCCCAGCTCACCCATGTTCCCAGCTTGCCCCCATTCCCCGTTTCCCGCTCACCCCTTTTCCCTGCTCACCTCCGTTCCCCGCTCACCCCGTTCCCAGCTCACCCCCATTCCCCGCTCAACACGCTCCCAACTCACCCCCGTTACATGCACATCCCCGTTCCCAGCTCACCCCCATTCCCAGCTCACCCCAGTTCCCCATTCCCAGCTCATCCCCGTTCCCAGGTCAACCCCAGTCCCAGTTAACCCTCGTTCCCTGTTCCCCGCTCACCCCCGTTCCCCGCTCACCCCCGTTGGCCGTTCCACGCTCACCCCTGTTCCCAGCTCACACCCATTCCCTGTTCCCCGCTCTCCCCATTCCCAGCTCACTCCCTTCACCGCTCACACCATTCCCAGCTCAACCCCATTCTCCGTTCACCGCTCAACCCTTTCCCATTTCACCCCCATTCCCCGTTACCCGCTCACTCTGTTCCCAGCTCAACCCCATTCCCAGCTCAACCCCATTCCCCGTTCCCCACTCACCCTGATCCCTGCTCACTCCAGTTTGCCATTCCCAGCTCATCCCCAGTCCCAGCCCAGACACGTTCCCTGATCCCCGCTCAGCCTGTTCCCCTCTCACCCTGTTCCCTGTTCACAAAGCACCCACGATCCCCATTCCCCATTCCCCGCAAAGCCCCATTCCCGGCTTACTACCGTTCCCCGTTCCCCCCATTCCCAGCTCACCCACAGTCCCCACTCACTCCGCTCCCAACTCACCCCCGTTCCCTGCTCACCGCCGTTCCCCACTCAACCCCGTTCCCAGCTCACCCCCATTCCCCTTTCCCAGCTTACCCTTGTTCCCATTCCCCGTTCCCTGTTCACCCCTGTTCCCCGCTCACCCCCGTTCCCCGCTCACCCCCATTCCCCGTTCCCTGTTCACCCCTGTTCCCAGCTCACTCCCGTTCCACACTCATCCCCATTCCCAGCTCACCCCCGTTCCACACTCACCCCCATTCCCAGCTCACCCCCATTCCCAGCTCATCCCCGTTCCCAGCTCAACCCCAGTCCCAGTTAACCCTCATTCCCTGTTCCCCACTCACCCCATTTCCCACTCACCCCCGTTCCCAGCTCACCCCCGTTCGCCATTCCACACTCACCCCCGTCCCCAGCTCACACCCATTCCCTGTGCCCCGCTCACCCCGTTCCCCACTCACACTGTTCCCAACTCAACCCCATTACCCATTCCCCACTCACCCAGTTCCCATTGCATCCCCATTCCCCGTTCCCCGCTCACACCGTTCCCAGCTCAACACCATTACCGATTCCCCACTCACCTCGTTCCCATTGCACCCCCATTCCCCATTCCCCGCTCAGCCCCGTTCCCAGCTCACCCCCATTCCCAGCTCCCCCCAGTTCGCCGTTCCACACGCATCCCCGTTCCTGGCTAAACCCCGTTGCCAGTTTTCCGCTCACCCCGTTCACAGCTCACCCCGTTCTCAGCTCAACCCCATTACCCGTTCCCCGCTCACCCCATTCCCAGATCATCCCCATTCCACATTCCCTGCTCACCTCCATTCCCCGCTCACCCCCATTGCCAGGTGCCCCCAGTTTGCCGTTCCATGCAAAACCCATCCCTGGCTCAACCCCATTGTCTGTTATCCGCTCACCCCTTTCCCAGCTCACATCTTTCCCCGCTCACCCCGTTCCCCCTTCCCCGCTCACCCTATTCCCAGCTCAACACCATTCCCCGTTCCCCGCTCACTCCCTTTCCCAGCTCACCCCTGTTCCCAGTTCCCCGCTCACCCCGCTCCCAATTCACTCCCATTCGCCGTTCCACACTCACCCCCGTTCCCAGTTCACACCCATTCCCTGTTCCCCGCTCACCCCGTTCCCAGCTCACTCCCTTCCCCGCTCACCCCGTTCCCAGCTCAACCCCATTCCCAGCTCAACCCCATTCCCCGTTCCCCGCTCACCCCGATCCCAGCTCACTCCAGTTTGCCATTCCCAACTCATCCCCATTCCCAGCTCATCCCCAGTCCCAATCCAGCCATGTTCCCTGTTCCCCGCTCAGCCTGTTCCCCTCTCGCCCTGTTCCCTGTTCCCAAAGCACCCACGATGCCCGTTACCCATTCCCCGCAAAGTCCCATTCCCGGCTCACCACCGTTCCCCCCATTCCCAGCTCACCCACGTTCCCCGCTCAACCTGTTCCCAGCTCACCCCTGTTCCCCATTCCCAGCTCACCCACGTCCCAGCTCACCCCCATTCCATGTTCCCCTCTCACCCCGCTGCCAACTCACCCCTGTTCCCAGCTCACCCCCGTTCCACACTCATCCCCATTCCCAGCTCACCCCCGTTCCACACTCACCCCCATTCCCAGCTCACCCCCATTCCCAGCTCATCCCCGTTCCCAGCTCAACCCCAGTCCCAGTTAACCCTCATTCCCTGTTCCCCACTCACCCTATTTCCCGCTCACCCCCATTCCCAGCTCACCCCCGTTCGCCATTCCACACTCACCCCCGTCCCCAGCTCACACCCATTCCCTGTGCCCCGCTCACCCCGTTCCCCACTCACACTGTTCCCAACTCAACCCCATTACCCATTCCCCACTCACCCAGTTCCCATTGCATCCCCATTCCCCGTTCCCCGCTCACACCGTTCCCAGCTCAACACCATTACCGATTCCCCACTCACCTCGTTCCCATTGCACCCCCATTCCCCATTCCCCGCTCAGCCCCGTTCCCAGCTCACCCCCATTCCCAGCTCCCCCCAGTTCGCCGTTCCACACGCATCCCCGTTCCTGGCTAAACCCCGTTGCCAGTTTTCCGCTCACCCCGTTCACAGCTCACCCCGTTCTCAGCTCAACCCCATTACCCGTTCCCCGCTCACCCCATTCCCAGATCATCCCCATTCCACATTCCCTGCTCACCTCCATTCCCCGCTCACCCCCATTCCCAGGTCCCCCCAGTTTGCTGTTCCATGCAAAACCCATCCCTGGCTCAACCCCATTGTCTGTTATCCGCTCACCCCTTTCCCAGCTCACATCTTTCCCCGCTCACCCCGTTCCCCCTTCCCCGCTCACCCTATTCCCAGCTCAACACCATTCCCCGTTCCCCGCTCACTCCCTTTCCCAGCTCACCCCTGTTCCCAGTTCCCCGCTCACCCCGCTCCCAACTCACTCCCGTTCGCCGTTCCACACTCACCCCCGTTCCCAGTTCACACCCATTCCCTGTTCCCCGCTCACCCCGTTCCCAGCTCACTCCCTTCCCCGCTCACCCCGTTCCCAGCTCAACCCCATTCCCAGCTCAACCCCATTCCCCGTTCCCCGCTCACCCCGATCCCAGCTCACTCCAGTTTGCCATTCCCAACTCATCCCCATTCCCAGCTCATCCCCAGTCCCAGTCCAGCCATGTTCCCTGTTCCCCGCTCAGCCTGTTCCCCTCTCGCCCTGTTCCCTGTTCCCAAAGCACCCACGATGCCCGTTACCCATTCCCCGCAAAGCCCCATTCCCGGCTCACCACCGTTCCCCCCATTCCCAGCTCACCCACGTTCCCCGCTCAACCTGTTCCCAGCTCACCCCTGTTCCCCATTCCCAGCTCACCCACGTCCCAGCTCACCCCCATTCCATGTTCCCCTCTCACCCCGCTGCCAACTCACCCCTGTTCCCAGCTCACCCCCGTTCCACACTCATCCCCATTCCCAGCTCACCCCCGTTCCACACTCACCCCCATTCCCAGCTCACCCCCATTCCCAGCTCATCCCCGTTCCCAGCTCAACCCCAGTCCCAGTTAACCCTCATTCCCTGTTCCCCACTCACCCTATTTCCCGCTCACCCCCATTCCCAGCTCACCCCCGTTCGCCATTCCACACTCACCCCCATCCCCAGCTCACACCCATTCCCTGTGCCCCGCTCACCCCGTTCCCCACTCACACTGTTCCCAACTCAATCCCATTACCCATTCTCCGCTCACCCCATTCCCATTGCATCCCCATTCCCCGTTCCCCGCTCACACCGTTCCCAGCTCAACTCCATTACTCATTCCCCGCTCACCTCGTTCCCATTGCACCCCCATTCCCCATTCCCCGCTCAGCCCCGTTCCCAGCTCAACCCCATTCCTAGCTCCCCCCAGTTCGCCATTCCACACGCATCCCCGTTCCTGGCTAAACCCCGTTGCCAGTTTTCCGCTCACCCCGTTCACAGCTCACCCCGTTCTCAGCTCAACCCCATTACCCGTTCCCCGCTCACCCCGTTCCCAACTCATCCCCATTCCACATTCCCTGCTCACCTCCGTTCCCCGCTCACCCCCATTCCCAGGTCCCCCCAGTTTGCCGTTCCACGCAAAACCCATCCCTGGCTCAACCCCATTCTCTGTTATCTGCTCACCCCTTTCCCAGCTCACATCTTTCCCCGCTCACCCCGTTCCCCCTTCCCCGCTCACCCTATTCCCAGCTCACCACCATTCCCCGTTCCCCGCTCACTCCCTTTCCCAGCTCACCACTGTTCCCAGTTCCCCGCTCACCCCGCTCCCAACTCACTCCCGTTCGCCGTTCCACACTCACCCCCATTCCCAGTTCACACCCATTCCCTGTTCCCCGCTCACCCTGTTCCCAGCTCACTCCCTTCCTCGCTCACCCCGTTCCCAGCTCAACCCCATTCCCAGCTCAACCCCATTCCCCGTTCCCCGCTCACCCCGATCCCAGCTCACTCCAGTTTGCCATTCCCAACTCATCCCCGTTCCCAGCTCATCCCCAGTCCCAGTCCAGCCATGTTCCCTGTTCCCCGCTCAGCCTGTTCCCCTCTCGCCCTGTTCCCTGTTCCCAAAGCACCCACGATGCCCGTTACCCATTCCCTGCAAAGCCCCATTCCCGGCTCACCACCGTTCCCCCCATTCCCAGCTCACCCACGTTCCCCGTTCAACCTGTTCCCAGCTCACCCCTGTTCCCCATTCCCAGCTCACCCACGTCCCAGCTCACACCCATTCCCAGCTCACCCCCATTCCATGTTCCCCTCTCACCCCGCTGCCAACTCACCCCCGTTCCCAGCTCATCCCTGTTCCCAGCCCACCCCCAGTCCCAGTTCATCATCGTTCCCCGTTACCCGTTCACCGGTTTCCGGCTCACCCATTCCCAGGTCCCCCCAGTTCGCCGTTCCACGCAAATCCCCATTCCTGGCTCAACCCCGTTGCCTGTTCTCTGCTCACCTCCGTTCCCTGCTCACCCCATTCCCAGCTGACACCTGTTATCCATTCCCAGCTCAGTCCCATGCCCCGCTCATCCTGTTCCCAGCGCACCCCCATTCCCAGCTCACGCCCGTTTCCCGCTCACACCCGTTTTCCATTCCCAGCTCACCCCGTTCCCGTTTCCCGCTCACTCCCATTCCTGGCTCACCCCCGTTCCCTGTTCCCCACTCACCCCATACCCCGCTCACACCGTCCCCTGTTCCCCAATCACCCCCGTTCCCCGCTCACCACCCCTTCACCATTCCCCATTCCCCGCACAGCCCCATTTCCGGCTCACCCCATTCCCTGTTCCCTCCGTTCCCAGCTCATCCCGTTCCCGTTCCCCGCTCACCCCCGTTCCCAGCTCACCCCCATTCCCAGCGCACCCAGGTTCCGCATTCCAGCTCATCACCATTCCAAGATCTCCCTCAGTCCTATTTTCACCCTCATTTCCCCTTCCCCGCTCACCCACATTCCCAGCTCACCCCCGTTCGCTATTCCATGCTCACCCCTGTTGCCAGTTCACCCCCGTTCCCAGCTCACCACTATTCCCCGTTCCCAGATCAACCACGTCACCCATTCCATGTTCCCCGCTAAACCTTGTTCCCAGCTCACCCCCATTCCCAGCTCATCCCCATTCTCAGCTCACCCCCAATCCCAGTTCACCCTCATTCCCTGTTCCTCGCTTATCCCCGTTCCCAGCTCACGCCCGTTCCCAGCTCAACCCCATCCCGTTCCCTGTTCACCCCCTTTCCCAGATCACCCCCATTTCCCGCTCATCCCCGTACCCCATTCCTGACTTACCCCCATTCCCTGTTACCCGCTGACCCTGTTCCCAGCTCATCCAGTTTGCAGCTCACCCCCATTCCCCGTTCCCAGCTCACGCCATTCCCCATTTCCCACTCAACCCCTTCCCAGCTCAGCCACGTACCCCGCTCAACCCCGTTCCCAACTCACCCCCGTTCCCAGCTCACCACCATTCCCCGCTCAACCCCGATCCCAGCTCACCCCCATTCCCCTTTCCCAGCTCACCCCGTTCCCATTCCCTGTTCCCCGCTCCCCCCTGTTCCGAGCTCACCCCCGTTCCACATTCACCCCCATTCCCAGCTCACCCCCGTTCTATGCTCACCCCATTTCCAGCTCCACCCCATTCCCAGCTCACCCTAGTTCCCCATTCCCAGCTCATTCCCGTTCCCAAGTCACGCTCAGTCCCAGTTAATCCTTGTTCCCCATTCCCCGCTCTACCTGTTCCCTGCTCACCCATGTTCCCAGCTCACCCACGTTCACCATTCCACATTCACCTCCATTCCCAGCTCACCCCGTTTCCCACTCACCCCGTTCCCAGGTCACCCCGTTCCTGCTCACACTGTTCCCAGCTCAACCCCATTCCCCGTTCCCCACTCACCCCGCTCACTCAGCTCCCAACTCACTCCCGTTCCCTGCTCACCCCCATTCCCAGCTCACCCCATTCCCCGTTCACAACTCCACCCTGTTCCCCGTTCCCCATTCTCCACTCACCCCCGTTCCCAGCTCACCCCTATTCCCCATTCCCAGGTCACCCCCGTTCCCTGTTCCCTGCTCACCCCTGTTCCCAGCTCATCCCCATTACCCATTCCCCGCTCACCCCTTTCCCATTTCACCCCCGTTCCCCATTATCCGCTCACCCCGTTCCCAACTCATCCCCAATCCACGTTCCCCGCTTTCCCCGCTCCCAACTCACCCCTGTTCCCAGCTCACCCCCATTCGCAGCTCACCCCCATTCCCAGTTCACTATTGTTGCCCGTTACCCCCAGGTCCCCCCAGTTCACCGTTCAATGCAAATCCCCGTTCCTGGCTCAACCCCGTTGCCTGTTTTACACTCACCCCATTCCCAGCTCACCCCACTCCCCACTCACCCTGTTCCCCCTTCTCTGCTCACACCGTTCCCAGCTCAACCCCATTCCCCGTCCCCCGCTCACTCCCTTTACCAGCTCACTCCCGTACCCAGTTCCCTGCTCACCCTGTTCCCAACTCATCCCCATTCCCCGCTCACCCCGCACCCATCTCACCCCCGTTCCTTGCTCACCTCCATTCCCCATTCAACACCATTCCCAGGTCACCCCCATTCCCCTTTCCCAGCTCACCCTCGTTCCCATTCACTGTTCCATGCTCACCCTCGCTCCCAGCTCACCCCCGTTCCCCGCTCACCCCCGTTCCCAGCTCACCCCCATTCCCAACTCACTCCCATTCCCAGCTCACCCCCGTTCCCCGCTCACCAACGTTCCCAGCTCACCCTCGTTCCCAGCTCACCCCCGTACCCAGCTCACCAACGTTCCCCGCTCACCCCCGTTCCCCGCTCACCCCCGTTCCCCACTCACCCCCGTTCCCCACTCACCCCCGTTCCCCGCTCACCAACGTTCCCAGCTCACCCCCATTCCCAGCTCACCCCCATTCCCCACTCACCAACGTTCCCAGCTCACCCCCATTCCCAGCTCACCCCCATTCCCAGCTCACCCCCATTCCCAGCTCACCCCCGTTCACTGCTCACCAATGTTCCCAGCTCACCCCCATTCCCAGCTCACCCCCGTTCCCAGCTCACCCCCATTCCCAGCTCACCCCCATTCCCAGCTCACCCCCATTCCCAGCTCACCCCCGTTCCCAGCTCACCCCCGTTCCCAGCTCACCCCCGTTCCCAGCTCACCCCCGTTCCCCGCTCAGCCTCGTTCCCAGCTCACCCCCGTACCCAGCTCACCCCCGTACCCCGCTCACCAACATTCCCAGCTCACCCCCGTTTCCAGCTCAGCCCCGTTCCCTGCTCACCAACGTTCCCAGCTTACCCCCGTTCCCCGCTCACCCCCGTACCTAGCTCACCCCCGTTCCCCGCTCACCCCCGTTCCCCGCTCACCAACGTTCCCAGCTCAGCCCCGTTCCCAGCTCACCGACGTTCCCAGCTCACCCCCGTACCCAGCTCACCCCCGTTCCCCGCTCACCCCCATTTCCAGCTCACGTCCATTCCTCTTTCCCAGCTCACCCCCGCTCACAGCTCAGACTGTTGCCCGCTCACCCCGTTTCCCATTCCCAGCTCATCCAGTTCCCATTCCCCTCTCACCCCTGTGCCCAATGTAGCCCATTCCCCTCTCACCCCTGTGCCCAGTTTAGCCCATTCCCCGTTACCCGCTCACCCGATTCCCAGCTCATCCCCATTTCCCGTTCCCAGCTCACCCCCTTCCCCATTTCCCATTCACCCACGTTCCAAGCACAGCCACCTTCTCTGCTCACCCCCGTTCCCAGCTCACCCCCATTCCCAGCTCACCCCCATTCCCAACTCACCCCCATTCCCAGCTCACCCCCGTTCCCCGCTCACCAACGTTCCCAGCTCACCCCCGTTCCCAGCTCACCCCCGTTCCCAGCTCACCCCCATTCCCTGCTCACCAACGTTCCCAGCTCACCCCCGTTCCCAGCTCACCCCCGTACCCAGCTCACCAACGTTCCCCGCTCACCCCCGTTCCCCGCTCACCAACGTTCCCAGCTCACCCCCATTCCCAGCTCACCCCCATTCCCAGCTCACCCCCATTCCCCACTCACCAACATTCCCCGCTCACCAACGTTCCCAGCTCACCCCCATTCCCAGCTCACCCCCGTTCACCGCTCACCCCCATTCCCAGCTCACCCCTGTTCACCGCTCACCAACGTTCCCAGCTCACCCCCATTCCCAGCTCACCCCCGTTCCCAGCTCACCCCCAATCCCAGCTCACCCCCATTCCCAGCTCACCCCCATTCCCAGCTCTCCCCCATTCCCAGCTCACCCCCGTTCACTGCTCACCAATGTTCCCAGCTCACCCCCGTTCCCAGCTCACCCCCATTCCCAGCTCACCCCCATTCCCAGCTCACCCCCATTCCCAGCTCACCCCCGTTCCCAGCTCACCCCGTTCCCCGTTCAGCCCCGTTCCCAGCTCACCCCCGTACCCAGCTCATCCCCGTACCCCACTCACCAACGTTCCCAGCTCACCCCCGTTCCCAGCTCACCCCCGTTCCCTGCTCACCAACGTTCCCAGCTCACCCCCGTTCCCAGCTCACCCCCGTACCCAGCTCACCCCCGTACCCCGCTCACCAACATTTCCAGCTCACCCCCGTTCCCAGCTCACCCCCGTTCCCCGCTCACCCCCGTTCCCAGCTCACCCCCATTCCCAGCTCACCCCCGTTCCCAGCTCACCCCCATTCCCAGCTCAGCCCCGTTCCCAGCTCACCAACATTCCCAGCTCACCCCCATTCCCAGCTCACCCCCGTACCCAGCTCAGCCCCGTTCCCCGCTCACCCCCATTTCCAGCTCACGTCCATTCCTCTTTCCCAGCTCACCCCCGCTCACAGCTCAGACTGTTGCCCGCTCACCCCGTTTCCCATTCCCAGCTCATCCCGTTCCCATTCCCCTCTCACCCCTGTGCCCAATGTAGCCCATTCCCCTCTCACCCCTGTGCCCAGTTTAGCCCATTCCCCGTTACCCGCTCACCCGATTCCCAGCTCATCCCCATTTCCTGTTCCCAGCTCACCCCTTCCCCGTTTCCCATTCACCCACGTTCCAAGCACAGCCACCTTCTCTGCTCAACCCTGTTCCCAGCTCACCCCCATTCTCAGATAATCCCAGTTCCTCATTCCCAGATCATCCCCGTTCCCAGCTCACCCCCAGTCCCAGTTCACCATCGTTCCCCATCCCCCACTCAGCCGGTTCCCCGCTCACCCCCATTCCCAGCTCCCCCTAGTTTGCCGTTCCACACTCATCCCCGTTCCTGGCTAAACCCCGTTGCCTGTTTTCCGCTCACCCCGTTCCCAGCTCACCCCGTTCCCCGCTAATTCCCTTTCCCAGCTCACCCCCATTCCCAGTTCCCCGCTCACCCCATTCCCAACTCATCCCCATTCCCCATTCCCCACCCACCCCGCTCCCAAATCACCCCCGTTCCCAGCTCACTGCCATTCCCCACTCAACCCCGTTCCCAGCTCACCCCATTCCCCTTTCCCAGCTCACCCTCATTCCCATTCCCCATTTCCTGCTCACCCCTGTTCCCAGCTCACCCCCATTCTGCACTCACTCCCATTCCCAGCTCACCCCCATTCCCAGCTAACCCCTGTTCCCCATTCCCAGCTCATCCCTGTTCCCAGGTCACCCCCAGTCCCAGTTAACCCTCATTCCCTGTTCCCCGCTCACCCCGTTTCCTGCTCACCCCCCGTTCCCAGCTCACCCACGTCTGCCATTCCACATTCACCCCCTTTTCCAGCTCACACCCATTCCCTGTGCCCCGCTCACCCCGTTCACAGCTCACCCCGTTCCCCGCTCACACAGTTCCCAGCTCAACCCCATTACCTGTTCCCCGCTCACCCCTTCACCATTACACCCCCATTCCCCATTCCCGCTCACCCTGTTACCAACTCACCCCCGTTCCCAGCTCAGCCCCGTTCCCAGCTCCCCCTCATTCCCAGCTCCCCACAGTTTGCCATTCCACGCGCATCCCCATTCCTGGCTAAATCCGATTGCCTGTTTTCCGCTCATCCCATTCCCAGCTCATCCCGTTCCCCGCTCACTCCCTTTCCCAGCTCACCCCCGTTCCCCGCTCACCAACGTTCCCAGCTCACCCCCATTCCCAGCTCACCCCCGTTCCCCGCTCACCAACGTTCCCAGCTCACCCCCATTCCCAGCTCACCCCCATTCCCAGCTCACCCCCATTCACTGTTCCCCGCTCACCCCCATTCCCAGCTCCCCCTAGTTTGCCGTTCCACACGCATCCCCGTTCCTGGCTAAACCCCGTTGCCTGCTTTCCGCTCACCCCGTTCCCAGCTCACCCCGTTCCCCGCTCATTCCCTTTCCCAGCTCACTCCCATTCCCAGTTCCCGCTCAACCCATTTCCAACTCATCCCCATTCCCCATTCCCCACCCTCCCCGCTCCCAAATCACCCCCGTTCCCAGCTCACTGCCGTTCCCTGCTCAACCTAGGGAGTTAGGAGCCAAGCTAAAAAGTAGGACCTCGAAGGTAGTAATCGCTGGATTACTACCAGTGCCACGTGCTAGTAAGAGTACAGAGAACAGGATAGTTAGGCTAAATACGTGGCTTGAGCAGTGGTGTAAGAGGGAGGGTTTTAAATTTTTGAGGCATTGGAACCAGTTTTGTGGTAGGTGTGACCTATACAAAAGGGACGGTCTACACCTGTGCAAAGATGGAACTGATGTTCTCGGGGTAATTTTTGATAAAGCAGTTCGGGAGCATTTAAACTAGTATGGCAGGGGGCTAGAAACCTATGTAGTGAAATAGAGGAAAGTGAAAGGCAGACAGAAATAAATGGTAAAAGGGTGAGGAAGAAAAAACAAAGGGCCAAACTAATTCATAAAAAATGTGAGCATAAAAAAAGCCTGAGGGTTTTATACCTTAATGCGAGAAGCATCAGGAACAAGGTAGATGAATTAGCTGTGGAAATAGAGGTTAATAATTATGATCTAATTGGGATTACGGAAACATGGTTGCAGGGTGAGCAGGGCTGGGAGCTTAACATACAGGGGTATTCAGTATTTAGGAAGGATCGACAAAAAAGAAAGGGAGGAGGGGTAGCATTGCTGGTAAAAGAGGGGATAAATGCAATTGAAAGGAAGGATATTAACTCAGTTAATACAGAATCTATATGGGTGGAGCTAAGAAATAGCGAGGGGCGAAAAACATTAATAGGAGTGGTATATAGGCCTCCAAATAGTAAAATAGAGGTTGGGGAGGGCATCACGAGGGAAATTAGAGAAGCGTGCAATAAGAGCACAGCTGTCATCATAGGTGACTTTAACTTACATATAGATTGGACTAGCCTAATCAGTAAAAATAATGAGGAGGAGGAATTCCTTGAGTGTTTAAGGGATGGTTATCTGGATCAATATGTCGAGGAACCAACTCGGGAACAGGCTATATTGGACTGGGTACTGTGCAATGAGAAGGGACTAATTAGTAATCTTGTTGTACGGGGACCCTTGGGTCAGAGCGATCATAACATGATCGATTTCTCACTCGAAATGGAGAGCGAAGAAATTGACTCAGAGACTAAGGTCCTGAATTTAAACAAGGGGAATTATGATGCCATTAGACGGGAACTGAGTAGGTCTGATTGGACAACGTTCCTGGGAGGACTGGAGGTAGATAAACAATGGCAAGCATTTAAAGATAGAATGACAAAATTGCAAAAATTGTTTATACCAATCTGGCATAAAAGGAAATCTAAAAAGGTGACTCAACCGTGGATAACAGGGGAAATTAGAGACAGCATAAAATCCAAAGATAGGGCGTATAAAATAGCCAAAAAAAAGCGCCAGAGCGGAAGATTGGGAACAGTTTAAGATAGAGCAAAGGAGGACAAAGGGCTTAATCAAGAGGGGCAAAATAGCTTACGAAAGCAAGCTGGCGGAAAATATAAAAACTAACTCCAAAAACTTTTATAAGTATATCAAGAGGAAAAGACTGGTGAAAACCAAAGTTGGTCCATTGCAGTCAGATACGGGGGAATATATAACGGGAAATAAGGAAATGGCAGACCAACTAAATGCATACTTTGGGTCAGTCTTTACGAAGGAAGACACAAAAAACCTCCCTGGGATATCGGGAAAAATAGGGACATTGGCAAAGGAGGAACTGACGCAACTCAATATCTCTAAGGATATGGTGTTAAGGAAGCTAAAGGGATTGAAGGCGGACAAATCCCCAGGGCCTGATAACATGCATCCTAGGGTACTGAAGGAGGTGGCCCTAGAGATAGCGGATGCACTAAGTATGATTTTTCAGAATTCATTAGACTCGGGAACAGTGCCCATGGATTGGAGGGTAGCTAACGTTACCCCACTATTCAAAAAGGGGGGTAGGGAAAAAGCAGGTAATTACAGACCTGTAAGCCTTACATCAGTTGTGGGCAAAATGCTGGAGTCCATCATTAAGGATGAAATAGCGGAGCACTTAGCAAATGGGGACAGGATAGGACAGAGCCAACATGGATTTACAAAGGGTAAATCGTGCTTGACTAATCTATTGGAATTTTTTGAGGGAGTAACTGGTAAAATAGATGGGGGAGAGCCAGTAGATGTGGTGTACCTGGACTTCCAAAAGGCCTTCGACAAGGTCCCACATAAAAGATTAGCATGGAAAATTGAAGCTCATGGGATAAAGGGGAAAGTATTGACGTGGATAGAGAACTGGCTGTCAGATAGAAAACAGAGAGTTGGAATAAACGGCTCATTTTCTGAATGGCAGGCAGTAACAAGTGGGGTACCACAGGGATCTGTCCTGGGTCCCCAGCTGTTCACAATTTACATTAATGACCTGGATCAGGGAGTCGGATGCAGCATTTCCAAATTTGCAGACGACACTAAACTAGGAGGGGGGGTGGGCTCAGAGGAGGAGACCAGGAAGCTCCAGAGCGATGTGGACAGACTGGGTGATTGGGCGGATAAATGGCAGATGCACTATAATGTGGACAAGTGCGAAGTTATCCACCTTGGGTGCAGGAACGGGAGGGCAAATTATTATTTAAATGGCAATAAATTGGGAGAGGGGGAAGTACAGAGAGACCTGGGTGTTCTTGTACACCAGTCACTGAAGGCGAGCATGCAGGTGCAACAGGCGGTCAAGAAGGCAAACGGTATGCTGGCCTTCATAGCAAAAGGGTTGGAATACAGGAACAGGGATACCTTGCTGCAGCTGTACAGGGCACTGGTGAGACCACACCTCGAGTACTGTGTACAGTTTTGGTCGCCTCATCTGAGGAAAGATGTTCTTGCCATGGAGGGGGTGCAGCGGCGATTCACCAGGCTCATACCAGGAATAGCGGGATTGACCTATGAGGAGAGACTATGTAGTTTAGGGATGTACACACTGCAGTTTAGAAGATTGAGAGGGGACCTCATAGAAGTGTATAAAATTCTGACAGGTCTAGACAGACTAGATGCAGAAGGAATGTTTCCCTTGGCGGGTGAGAACAGAACTAGAGGACATAATTTAAGGATAAGGGCTAAACCATTTAGGACAGAAATGAGGGGGAATTTCTTCACTCAGAGGGTGGTGAACCTGTGGAACTCATTGCCACAGAGGGCAGTGTACGCCAGCTCATTAAATATATTTAAGAGGGAATTAGATATATTTCTACAGGCAAAAGGGGTTAAGGGTTACGGAGAGAAGGCGGGGACGGGATACTGAATTGGAGGATCAGCCATGATCTCATTAAATGGCGGAGCAGGCTCGAAGGGCCGGATGGCCTACTCCTGCTCCTATCTTCTATGTATCTATGTATCTATGTAACCCCGTTCCCAGCTCACCCCATTCCCCTTTCCCAGCTCACCCTCATTCCCATTCCCCATTTCCTGCTCATCCCTGTTCCCAGCTCACCCCCATTCCCAGCTAACCCCAGTTCCCCATTCCCAGCTCATCCCCATTCCCAGGTCACCCCCAGTCCCAGTTAACCTTCATTCCCTGTTCCCCGCTCACCCCGTTTCCCGCTCACCCCCCGTTCCCAGCTCACCCCCGTTCGCCATTCCACATTCACCCCCTTTTCCAGCTCACACCCATTCCCTGTGCCCCGCTCACCCCATTCACAGCTCACCCCATTCCCCGCTCACACAGTTCCCAGCTCAACCCCATTACCTGTTCCCAGCTCACCCTCATTCCCAGCTGCCCCCAGTTTGCCATTCCACGCGCATCCCCATTCCTGGCTAAATCCGGTTGCCTGTTTTCTGCTCATCCCATTCCCAGCTCATCCCGTTCCCCGCTCACTCCCTTTCCCAGCTCACCCCCATTCCCAGTTCTCCGCTCACCCCGTTCCCAACTCATCCCCAATCCCCATTCCATGCTCACCCCACTCTCAACTCAACCCCGTTCCCTGCTCACCCAGTTCGCAGCTCACCCTCATTCCCCGTTCCCAGCTCACGCCGTTCCCCATTTCCCACTCAACCCCTTCCCAGCTCAGCCACGTACCCCACTCACCCCCATTCCCAGCTCATCCCCATTCCCAGATCATCCCAGTTCCCCATTCCCAGCTTATCCCCATTCCCAGATCCCCCCCAGTCCCAGTTCACCGTTGTTCCCCTTTCCCCGCTACCCGGTTCCCCGCTCAGCCCCATTCCCACCTCCCCCCAGTTTGCCGTTCCACACGTATCCCCGTTGCTGGCTCACCCCATTCCCAACTCATCCCCATTCGCCGTTCTCCGCTCACCCCGCTTCCAACTCACCCCCGTTCCCAGCTCCACCCCATTCCCAGCTAACCCCAGTTCCCCATTCCCAGCTCATTCCCGTTCCTAGGTCACCCACAGTCCCAGTTAATCCTCGTTCCCCATTCCCCGCTCAACCTGTTCCCTGCTCACCCATGTTCCCAGCTCACCCCTGTTCACCATTCCACATTCACCCCCATTCCCAGCTCACCCTGTTTCCCACTCACCCCATTCCCAGGTCACCCCATTCCTGCTCACACTGTTCCCAGCTCACCCCCATTCCTCGTTCACAGCTCACCCCCGTTCCCCGTTCCTCATTCCCCACTCACCCCCGTTCCCAGCTCACCCCTATTCCCCGTTCCCAGGTCACCACCATTCCCCATTCCCCACTCACCCCCGTTCCCAGCTCATCTCCATTACCCATTCCCGATCACCCCTTTTCCATTTCACCCCCATTCCCCATTCCCCGCTCACCCCGTTCCCAACTCACCCCCGTTCCCAACTCACCCCCATTCCCAACTCACCCCCGTTCCCAGCTCACCCCCGTTCCCAGCTCACCTCCATTTACATTCGCAGCTCACCCCCGTTCCCCGCTCAGCCCCGGTCCCAGCTCATCCCTGTTCCCAGCTCACCCCCAGTCCCAGTTCACCATCGTTGCCCGTTACTCCCAGGTCCCCCCAGTTCGCCGTTCCACGCAAATCGCCGTTCCTGGCTTAACCCGGTTACTTGTTTTCCACTCACCCCATTCCCAGCTCACCCCATTCCCCACTCACCCTGTACCCCCTTCCCCACTCACCCCGTTTCCCGCTCATCCCCGTTCCCAGCTCACCCCCGTTCGCCATTTCACTCGCACCCCCATTCCCAGCTCACACCCATTCCCTGTGCCCCGCTCACCCCGTTCCCAGCTCACCCCCATTTCCAGCTCTCCCCCATTCCCAGTTCACCCCCATTCCCCATTCACAGCTCATCTCCATTCCCCGCTCAGCCCCGTTCCCAGCTCACCCCCATTCCCAGGTCCCCACAGTTCGCCGTTCCACACGAATCACCGTTCCTGGCTGAACTCCGATGCCTGTTTTCCACTCACCCCTTTCCCAGCTCACCCCTTTCCCTGCTCACCCCATTTCCCGTTCCCAGCTCACCCCCGTTCCCAGCTCACCCTCATTCCCAGCTCACCCCAGTTCACCATTCCCAGCTCATCCCCTTTCCCAGCTCACCCCCAGTCCCAGCTCACCCCCAATGATCAAGACATTTTTAACACTGAGCTAAAGCCATCGGAACTGGCAAGCCCGCCAAAACTAGACAATGGACTATGCAAGGCTCATTTGCAACTTAAAGGAAACGTTTTAGTAAGGGGTTTTTGAGCGCGAAAAAAAAGACAGTATAATTGAAAGCCTGTCCCAAAACTTTTCTCTTTTTGGACTCGCTGACAACGCCGGTACAGCTCTCCCCCTGCTCCAGCAAAACCACTACAAGCCACGAGGAGGAAGGCCAGCAAACAGACCAACACACAAGAAGAAACCAGAGCGACTGCCTCAGTGACCATTGGACACCTCACAGCAACAAGGGCCTTACGAAATCTTTGAATCAAAAGACTCTAAAATCCTGTCAAGGATTCGTTGGTGAGCATTATCCCTGATCTCCTGAAACCAAAAACCTAGCTAGATAGTGAGATCTTTGGGAGGGATAAGGTTTTTGTTTGGTATATTGTCATTCTCCCTCACCTGCACCATGTGCTCCCCAATCTGTGTTTAAGTATTAAGTGTGTTTTAAGTTTGTTACCTTTTTCTTTTAATAAAGTCAAAATTCTTTCATCAGAACCTGTTGTCTACTGCATTTTTGTTCACAACCCCTAAATAAGTCCAAAGTCTAGGAACCAGAGGGGTGTGGGAGCGATTCGAACCACTCACTGAGTCAAAAAGTGAAGGCTTACCCCATTACCACCCCCTACATAAATGGCGACCGTGGCAGGACTTTGGCGAAAGGGTTGTGAAGCAGTAAATGCTGGTTTTGAGGAGAGAACAAAAATGGAAGAGAGGATGTCATCCTATGTATATAAAAAAGTCAATAACACCAAGAAATGGGTCCTCAGGCTGTTGCATGCTGAACGTCCTATGGACGCTGCAGCTGCATGGACTGAGAGCAAGGAATACAATAAGTCTGTGGAGAAAGCCATATGGTTGGTCTGCTCCCAGAAACAAATGCAGCTTATGGGGAAGCGCATTCAGGCTCTCACAGAAGAGCTAAAGGAAGAAAGCCAACTGTCCCGTGCCAGAGCTATAGCAGGGGACAGGTTGTTAGCAGAGCTAGACACAAAAGATCAGGAACAGTCACAGATGCTGGAGGAACACCGTGCCAGTAAGGGATACCTCCAGTGTCAGGCCACCGAGGCCAAAAGTAGTGAACTGGCATTGCGGGAAGAGAACACCCGCATTGCCAAGCAATTAAGGGAACTCACAGAGAAGTTAAACGATGTTCAGCCAGCTTACATAATAGCCAGTACAAGAGAGTTTGAGGTAGGGGACCACGGCCCCTGTCAGAAGCAGATTGAGAGACTGAACCTTGCTCTGTCCAAGACAAAAGGCATGCTGTGCCTGATAAGCCCGGGTGCGTCCAGGTAGACCTGCAGGAGCAAGGAGAGACTGTTCGACCACCACCTGTGGCGCCAAGGAGAAGCTTGGTTAGGCAGCAGGAGGGGCAGACAATCTGTGAGGCTGACAGGGAGTGCACACCAGCACCTGTGGCGCCGAGTTTTGACTCGGTCTGGCAGCAGGGAGAGGGGGGCGAACCGATGCAGGAGAAGTCGGAGCCAGGGCCAATGTGCCCAGCATGACAGCAAAAATTCGGCCCGCCCGCCGGTGGTGGAGGTCAGGGACCCCTTGAAAGTCAATTCTTGGCTCCCCACGGTACACAACAGCTTAGGGCTATGGTAAGCGACCTGAGTAAACTTACCCAAAAGGAAGACCCCTCAGTCCACTTCATGGAGGTGGAGCAGGCAGCAGGCATCAACGACTGTGACGATGCCGAGATGGCAAAAATGCTCCTGTTCTCATTAGATGGCAAATTATACCAGTCCCTCTCTGCTGAGAGCAAGAGAGGACGGAACGGGTATGCTGCAGTCAGGGAAGAAGTTTTAGTGGCCATGGGAATAAATGAGGGAAGTCCTTTCTCCCGGGTGGAGAAAACAGTGCAGCTCACAGGGGAGACCCCACAGGCTTTCGCAGACAGGCTGTGGCCGGTGTACAGGGGTGCTTGTAATGGGGCTCTCGACAGGGCTAACCTGAACAGGGACGAGCTGGCCCACTGGCTCCGTAGCCTAGTGGCAAACAACTTGCCACGAGTCAAAGCCAAGGCTGAGCTTTGGTTTGAACCAAGAGACCCTTGGGTCACCGAGGAGGCAGTGGTCAGGCAACTGACCCTAGCCTACCGGAACGGTAGGGGAGCTGAAGACACCCCACCGAAAGGGAAGGTGCATGAGATAAAGCCCAGTCAGGATAAGAAGGAGTGGCACCAGAAAGGTGGTAAACCTTCCGACATGAAGTGTAATTGCTTCGGGTGCGGGAAGACTGGGCACTGGAGAAAGGACTGTAGGAATCCCTGGAAGGATAGCCTAGCAAAGAAGTCCCCAACTCCTGCCCCAAAAGTAGAGGCACCGACCTCTTCCCCCACACTGGACACAATAGTAGCGGCCATCAGAGTCCTGTTTGGTGGCCCAGGGTAGGTAGCTACAGCCACTGGTGCATTCATCCCATCTGCCCCCCCTAACGCAGACCTATGACTAGAACCAGCGCAGCCTGTCTACCTGTGTTCCCCGGGATACGATGTTAAGAAGGGGGTAGAGAAAGTGCAGGGGAGATGTTTGGTGGACACCGGAGCTGCCAGCATGGTGGTCCATTCAGAAGACCTGACCAATTCACCCAGGTCTAACGGAGCCCCGTACAGTTTAATGGGAATCACAGGGAACGAGCAGGCTGGGGCAATGTCCAAACCTTTGGACATAGATTTAGGATCCCTCCATACCACGTGGGAGGGTAACCAAAAGGCCGGCAAGTTGGCCAAGCAGGGGGCCAGGGAAGGAGAGTTCTGGGATCCCTATAAAGCAGGTCCGGTAGCTGCAATCCGGGACAAGGGAGGCACACAGCAGGTAGCTTTGCCCCCGGACTTAAAGCAGGTCCAAGCCTAGGATCCCGTCCCTAAGGCCGCCCTGGTAAAGAGAGAGAATGGCGAGTCCCTAGAAGGTCCGTTCAGGGCAGAGGACGAGATTTTTAAACAGGTTCACTGGCAAGCAGCCAGTAACCTGGGGAGCCAGCACCAGAAAGATCGGCTGCTGTTAGAACCCCAGAGAACCCACGAGTGGGAGATCAACCAATGCAAACTGTTTAAACCTAAAAGGGAACAGCCAGCAAAGGTGGACTGCCCCCAAGTTAGAAATCCTCAGCCAGCAGCAGCTGTGGCAGACGCACAAGCTGCAGCGGGAGGAACAGTGTGTTGTTCCACAGGAGAGAACACTCCACCGATTATGTGGGACTCAAGCACACCCCCAGTGGCCAGAGCCCTAAGAATGTCTCCCCACACACCACAGCCAAGGCCACTGTGGCCACAGGTGTATCTGTTTAAGGGGTCCCACCCAAAGAGGGTTGCAACCCGAAAAAGAGCGCCCAAGAGCAGGGAGCGTTCTAAAGTTGGGGATTCCCAGCTTACAGCCTCCAACAGTGAGGGTTTCACAGGAGAGGTAGTACTGGGAGAAGAGAGAGAGAAGGGTCCCCCGCCTGCAGCCTCAGGCTGGGAGGAGCCCACAGATATGAACGAGGGCGCTGCAGCCACACCGCAGCGGGTAGTGTGCTGCAGCACAGGACGCAGCTGGGATGTTAATATACCCCCAGCGGTTTTGAGGAAGGCCTTCTGGGTCCGGCGGTACAGGCCGCACTACACCCAGGCCCCTGTTCAAACCACCCCCCCTCTCTTCTGGGACTCAGGTGGGGAGGAGGAGGAGCCCGAACCAGATAGCCCCGCCCCCGACTCAGGTTTTGAACCTGGAGGCGAGGACTCAAAGCTAACAGCAGCAGGCAGCGAGGGATTGCCTGTCCCCAGCTCAGACTTGGGAGGGGAGGAGCCACAGGGGAAAAGCCCCCAGCCAGCGAGGACTGCGACCCACGGCAAGGGTCCACTCGCCAGGGTAGCCCCACCTATAGCACTTCCCAGGAGGTCCCCTCGGACACCCCAACCTAGGAAGGCATGGTCGCCGACTCTCCAGTTTAAAGGGGCGACCTCCCGAGCAAAAGTTAAGTTAAAAGACAAAGGTCCCCAGCCAACAGTCGCAGGCTGTGAGGGACCAGACGTAAGGGTCCGTAGAGCCACGCTGCAGGGAGCAGCCTGCCGCAGTCCTGACAGGAGTTAGGCTAGCCGTCCGCAGACGGACGGCGAATGTATATAGTTTCTCTTGATTTAAACTTTTATAGGTTTTGTAATTTAAGGATTTTTAGTGAGTTAAGTTTAAATTCTCAAGACTCGATCACTTGTCAAGCCAGAGAACCTTCTCGGGACATGACTATCTGTTTTTGTGTGTCCCGAAAGAGAGGAAATCGGAAAGCATGAGACGAGCCTGGATCGATTTTGAGAATAAAGTTTTCTATGTATGTATTTTTCCAAGTGGTGCAGGGGTGTTGGAACCCCTCCGTGCTTGGATGTGAATGTATTAAAGTGAATTCTTACCTGTATCTGTATTTTTGGAACAAGTATATAGTAGATCCACCCTGGTGGGATATTTTCGAGAATATAGAGGTGCCTTCCTGGATCAGGATGGCTTCCCATCTTTTGGTGGTCTGCCAGCTCGGGATAGTTCTCTACCTGCTCTGTACAAAGTGCAGGGGAAGGAACGGGGAGCTCCGTTCCAGACACGAAGGGACTTGGGAAGTGCATCAAAATAAAGGCTATGGCCAGGGATGGAACGAACCTTGAATTTTGTCTTTTAATAAAAAAATTGGTATGTGTGTTGTGTCATTTTTATGATGTGTATGATGTGTTTTTCCAAGCTGTGCAGGGGTGTCGGACCCTCTCCGTGCTTGGATGTGAAATAAAGATTGATTCTTACCTGTATGTACCTGAAACACCACTTTTAAAAGGGGAATGTATGTTTGGGTTTTTAGTTTAGGTAATAGAGGGGAAGGTTGGTTTTCGAGGATCAGAAATTTTGCTCAGCCTGTTAATGATACTAATTCAGTTTTAGTATCAAAGTGGGGGATGTAGGCTTCGCAAAATCCCCCAGAAACTCGAACAGAGCCCTAAAGGGAGTGATTTTTGGACCTTTCATACAAACTTGGGATGATGGGACCTAAGTGAAGTGATTTGATGTAAAAACCTTAGTTTTGGACATTTTAAAGATCAGGGAAGAAAAACCCTGAGGAAAATGGCTTTTGAATCTTACTGTTGGGAAAGACACCTTTCACAGACACAAGACAGGCTGCGGAGGGGCGTGGCCGGGCAGTGGACAGCTTTGGGTATTGGGGCCCAATCAAGCTGTCTGGGAATTGTTTACACTGCAATCCTACCAAGGAGGAAGAGACAAACCCAAAGCCTCACACACACATCGAAATATGAATAATCCAAGACCCCGTTTTGAAATTCCCAGGCCCAAACAGGATACCAGAAGCCTGAAATCAATAAAACATTTAGTACTTCATCAAAAGCCAATCAACCAGGTATCCACAGGACAGATTTAAAAGCCCGCCAAAAGCCCTAGGACAATAGGGTTGAGATTTGACGCGTAGATAAGGCTGTGTTTAAATCGGAAAATGATCAAGACATGTTTAACACTGAGCTAAAGCCATCGGAACTGGCAAGCCCGCCAAAACTAGACAATGGACTATGCAAGGCTCATTTGCAACCTAAAGGAAATGTTTTAGTAAGGGGTTTTTGGGCGCGAAAAAAAAGACAGTATAATTGAAAGCCTGTCCCAAAACTTTTCTCTTTTTGGACTCGCTGACTACGCTGACACAGCTCTCTCCCTGCTCCAGCAAAACCACTACAAGCCATGAGGAGGAAGGCCAGCAAACAGACCAACACACAAGAAGAAACCAGAGCGACTGTCTCAGTGACCATCGGACACCTCGCAGCAACAAGGGCCTTACAAAATCTTTGAATCAAAAGACTCTAAAATCCTGTCAAGGATTCGTTGGTGAGCATTATCCCTGATCTCCTGAAACCAAAAACCTAGCTAGATAGTGGGATCTTTGGGAGGGATAAGGTTTCTGTTTGGTATATTGTCATTCTTCCTCGCCTGTACCGTGTGCTCCCCAATCTGTGTTTAAGTATTAAGTGTGTTTTAAGTTTGTTACCTTTTTCTTTCAATAAAGTCAAAATTCTTTCATCAGAACCTGTTGTCTACTGCATTTTTGTTCACAACCCCTAAATAAGTCCAAAGTCTAGGAACCAGAGGGGTGTGGGAGCGATTCGAACTGCTCACTGAGTCAGAAAGTGAAGGCTTACCCCATTACCACCCCCTACACCGTTTCCCATTCCACGCACTGCCCATTCCCGGCTCACCCCTGTTCCGCGTTCCCAGCTCACCCACGTCCCAGCTCACACCCATTTGCAGCTCACCCCCATTCCCCGCTAACCCCCGTCCCCCATTCCAAGCTCACCCACATTTCCCATTCCTCCCTCCCACCCCTACCCAGCTCACCCCTATTCCCCGCTCACCCCCATTTCCCGCTCACCCCCATTCCCAGCTCACCCCCAATCCCCATTCCCAGCTCACCCCGTTCCCCGCTCACCCCCGTTCCCTGCACACCCCATTCCCCGTTCCCAGCTCACCCCCATTCCCCGTTCCCAGCTCACCCCCATTCCCCGTTCCCAGCTCACCCCATTCCCCATTCCCAGATCACCCCTGTTCCCCGCCCACCTCTCTTAAAAGATCAGCCCCGTTCCCCACTCACCCCCGTTGCCCGCTCACCCCCGTTCCCAGCTCATCCCCGTTCCCCGCTCACCCCCATTCCCAGCTCACCCCCATTCCCCGTTCTCAGCTCACCCCCGTTCCCATTCCCCGCTCAGCCCCGTTCCCAGCTCATCCCCGTTCCCCGCTCACCCCCATTCCCAGCTCACCTCCATTCCCCGTTCTCAGCTCACCCCCCTTCCCTTTCCCCACTCACCCCGTTCCCAGCTCTCCCCAGTTCCCCATTCCCAGCTCATCCCCTTTCCCAGCTCACCCCCATTCCCCATTCCCAGCTCACCCCCATTCCCATTCCCAGCTCACCCATGTCCCAGCTCACACCCATTCGCTGCTCACACCCATTCACCGCTCACCCCCATTCCCCATTCCAAGCTCAGCCACATTTCCCGTTCCCCGCTCCCAGCCCTACCCAACTCACCCCTGTTCCCCACTCACCCCATTCCCAGCTCACCCCAGTTCCCCATTCCCAGCTCATCCCCTTTCCCAGCTCACCCGCAGTGCCAGCTCAACCCCATTCCTGGCTCACCCCCGTTCCCTGTTCCCTGCAGACCCCGTTCCCCACTCACCCCCTTCCCCTTTCCCCATTCCACGCACATCCCATTCCTGGCTCACCCTTGTTCCACATTCCCAGCTCACCCACGTCCCAGCTAACACCCCATTCCCAGCTCAGCCACATTCACCGCTCACCCCCGTTCCCCATTCCAACCTCACCCACATTTCCCATTTCCCGCTCCCACCCCTACGCAGCTCACCCCTATTCCCCGCTCACCCACATTCCCTGCTCACGCCCATTCCCAGCTCACCCCCATTCCCTGTTCCCAGCTCACCTGCATTCCCTGTTCCAAGCTCATCCCTGTTCCCTGCTCACCCCCGTTTCCTTCACACCCCCATTCCCCATTCCCAGCTCACCCCATTCCCCGTTCCCCGCCCACCTCTGTTCACAGATCAGCCACATTCCCCATTCCCCACTCACCCCCTTTCCCAGCTCACCCCCATTCCCCGTTCTCAGCTCACCCCCGTTCCCATTCCCCGCTCACCACCGTTCCCAGCTCACCCCCGTTCCTCGTTCCCCTTTCCCCTTTCGCTCACGATTCCAGGTCACCCCCATTCATTGTTCCACGCTCACCCCCATTCCCAGCTCACCCCCATTCCCCGTTCCCCACTCACCCCATTCCCAGCTCACCCCCATTCCCCATTCCCCACTCACCCCATTCCCAACTCATCCCCATTCCACATTCCCCGCTCCCAACTCACCCCCATTCCCTGCTCACCCCCGTTCCCCACTCACCCCCATTTGTTGTTCCACGCTCACCCCCGTTCCCAGCTCACCCCCATTCCCCGTTCCCCACTCACCCCATTCCCCGTTCCCCACTCACCCCATTCCCCGTTCCCCGCTCACCTCATTCCCAACTCATCCCCATTCCACATTCCCCGCTCCCAACTCACCCCCATTCCCTGCTCACCCCCGTTCCCCACTCAGCCCCATTCCCCATTCACAGCTCACCCCCGTTCCCTGCTCACCCCTGTTCCCTGTTCCCAGCTCAAGCCCGTTCCCTTTCCCCGCTCACCCCCGTTCCCAGCTCACCCCCGTTCCCCGATCACCCCCCGTTCCCAGCTCACCTCCATTCTACTTTCCCAGCTCACCCCAGTTCCCCGCTCACTCCAGTTCCCAGCTCACCCTGTTCCCTGCTCACCTCTATTCCCAGCTCACCCCAGTTACCCATTCCCAGCTCATCCCCGTTCCCAGATCACCCGAGTCCAAGTTCACACTCATTCCCCATTCCCTGCTCACCCCATTCACAGCTCACCCCCGTTCACCGTTCCACGCTCACCCCGTTCCCAGCTCAACCCCATTCCCTGCTCATCCCCGTTCCCCGTTCCTGGCTCACCCCCGTTTCCTGTTCTCCACTCACCCGGTTCCCAGCTCATCCCGTTCACCGCTCACCCCGTTCCCTGTTCCCCGCTTACCCCATTCCCAGCTCACCCCATTCCCCGTTCCTCGCACATCCACTTTCCCAGCTCACACATGCTCCCTGCTCACCCCATTCCCAGCTCATCCTCATTCACCGTTCCCAGCTCACCCTGTTCTCCGTTTCCCACTCACTCCCATTCGCTGCTCACCCCCGTTCCCCGCTCACCCGTGTTCCCAGCCCACCCCCGTTCCTAGCTCACCCCCGTACCACGCTCACCCCCGTTCCCAGCTCACCCCCATTCCCAGGTCACCCCCAGTCCCAGTTCACCCTCGTTCCCCGTTCACCCCGTTCTCCACTCACCCCCGTTGCCAGCTCACCCCATTCGCCGTTCCACGCTCATCCCATTCCCAACTCATCCTCATTCACCGTTCCCAGCTCACCCTGTTCCCCATTTCCCACTCACCCCCGTTCCCTGCTCCCCCCCTTTCCCAGCACACCCTGTTCCCCGTTCCCCGCTCGCCCCCATTCGCCGCTCACCCCAGTTCCCCGTTCCACGCTCACCCCCGTTCCCAGCTCACCCCGTTCACCACTCACACGGTTCCCAGCTCAACCCCGTTCCCCGTTCCCCGCTCACCCCGTTCACAACACATCCCCATTCCACGTACAAAGCTCACCCCGCTCCCAACTCACCCCCGTTCCCCACTCAACCCCGGTCCCAACTCACCCCTATTCCTTGTTCCCAGCCCACCCCCATTCCCCGTTCCCCATTACCCACTAACCCCTGTTCCCAGCTCACCCCCATTCCCAGCTCACCCACATTCCCAGCTCAACCAAGTTCCCCATTCCCAGCTCATCCCCTTTCACAGCTCACCCCAGTCCCAGCTCACCCCCGTTCCTCTTTCCCCGTTCCCAGTTCCCAGCTCACACCTTTCCCCACTCACACCATTCCCAGCTCACCCCCGTTCCTCGTTCCCCGTTCCACGCTCAACCCTATTCCCAGCTCACCCCCATTCCCAGCTCACCCCCGTTCCCAGCTTAACCCCGTAACCGTTCCCTGCTCCCCCTTTCCCAGCACACCCTGTTCCCCGTTCCCCGCTCACGCCCGTTCCCTGCTCACCCCCGTTCCCTGTTCCACGCTCACCCCCGTTCCCAGCTCACTTCTGTTCCACGCTCACCCCACTCCCTTTTTCCAACTCACCCCCATTCCTGGCTCACCCCCATTCCCAGTTCCCGGCAGACCCCGTTCCCTGCTCACCCCCTTCCCCATTCCCTATTCCACGCACAACCCATTACTGGCTCACCCCCATTCCCAGCTCGCCCAAGCTCCCCAATCCCAGCTCATTCGCTTTCACAGCTCACCCCCATTCCCCATTCCCAGCTCAACCCGTTCCTCATTCCTCGTTCCCCGTTCCCAGCTCACACCTTTCCCCGCGCACACCATTCCCAGCTCACCCCCGTTCCTCGTTCCCCGTTCCACGCTCACCCTCGTTCCCAGCTCACCCCAATTCCCAGCTCAAATCCGTAACTGTTCGCTGCTACCCCCGTTTCCCAGCTCACTCCTGTTCCACGCTCACCCCATTCCCTTTTTCCAACTCACCCCCGTTCCTGACTCACCCCCGTTCCCAGTTCCCTGCAGACACCGTTCCCCATTCCCTATTCCACGCACAACCCATTCCCGGCTCACCCCTGTTCCCCGTTGCTAGCTCACTCCCGTACAACGCTCACCCCCATTCCCAGCTCACCCCAGTTCCCCATTCCCAGCTCATCCCCATTCCCAGGTCACCCTCAGTCCCAGTTTACCCTCGTTCCCCATTCCCCGCTCACCCCGTTCCCCGCTCACCCCAGTTCCCAGCTCACCCCCATTTGCCGTTCCCTATTCCCCGCACACCCCATTCCCAGCTCACCCCGTTCCCCGCTCATACTGTTGCCAGCTCAACCCCATTCCCCGTTCCCCACACACCCCTTTGCCAGCTCACCCCCGTTCCCCATTCCCCGCTCACCCCGTTCACAGCTCATCCCCATTCCATGTTAAATACTCACCCCACTCCCAGCTCACCCCTGTTCCCCACTCAGACCTGGTCCCAGCTCACCACCATTCCCTGTTCCCAGCTCACCCCCGTTCCCCATTCTCCGTTACCCACTCACCCCTGTTCCCAGCTCACCCCCATTCACAGCTCACCCTACGTCCCCATTCCCAGCTCATCCCCTTTCACAGCTCACCCCCAGTCCCAGCTCACCCCCATTCCCCGTTCCCAGCTCATCTCCGTTCCTCGTTCCCCGTTCCTCATTCCCAGCACACATCTTTCCCCGCTCACACCATTCCCCACTCACCCCCGATCCCAGCTCACCCCCGTTCGTCGTTCCACGCTCACACCCGTTCCCAGCTCACCCCCATTCCCAGCTCACCCCCATTCCCAGCTCAACCCCGCACCCGTTCCCTGCTCCCCCCTTTCCCAGCGCACCCCGTTCCCCATTCCCCACTCACTCCTGTTCCCCGCTCACCCGTTCCCCGTTCCACGCTCACCCCAGTTCCCTGCAGACCCCGTTCCCCGCTCACCCCTTCCCCGCTCCCCATTCCACGCACAGCCCATTCCCGGCTCACCCCTGTTCCCCGCTCCCAGCTCACCCACGTCCCAGATCACACCCATTCCCAGCTCACCCCCATTCCCCGCTCACACCCGTTCCCCATTCCCCACTCACCCCGTTCCCCATTCCCTGTTCCCAGTTCACCCCATTCCCCGTTCCCAGCTCACCCCCGTTCCCCGTTCCCTGTTCCCAACTCACACCATTCCCAGGTCACCCCCGTTCCTCGTTCCCCATTCCATGCTCACCCCCAGTCCCAGCTCACCCCCGTTCCCAGCTCACCCCCATTCCCGCTCCCAGCTCACCCCCGTTCCCCGCTCACCCCTGTTCCCAGTTCACCCCCATTCCCCGTTCCTTGATCACCCCCGTTCCCCGTTCACCCCCGTTCCCAGTTCACCCCCATTCCCCGTTCACAGCTCACCCCCGTTTACAGATCTCCCCGTTCCCCGTTCACCTCGGTTCCCAGCTCACCTCCATTCCACGTTCACAGCTCACCTTCGTTCCCAGCTCACCCCCATTCCCCGCTCCCCGCTCACCCCGATCCCCACTCGCCCGTTCCCCGCTCCCCGCTTGCCCGTTCCCCGGTCGCCCGTTCCCTATTCACCACTCCCCCCGATCTCCGTTCCCCACTCGCCCCATTCCCCGCTCCCCCCGTTCCCCACTCCTCGCGCCCCCCGTTTCCTGCTCGACCCGTTCTCCAATCACCCCGTTCCCTTGAGCATGAAATCACCCCTTAACCTTCTAAACTCCAGGGAATACAACCCAGGTTTGTGTAATCTCTCCTTGTAATTTAAGCCTTGAAGTCCAGGTATCATTGTGGTAAATCTACGCTGCACTCCCTCCAAGGCCAGTATATCCTTCCTAAGGTGTGGAACCCGGAACTGCTCACAGTGCTCCAGGTGTGGTCTAACCAGGGCTTTGTACAGCTGCAGAATAACTTCTACACCCTTGTATTCTAGTCCAATAGGCTGTGGATGCTGGGGGTCAGTTGAAATTTTCAAGATTGAGATGGATGGAGTTTTGCTGGGTAAGGGTGTTAGGGGATATGGAACAGGGCGGGTAGATGGAGTTGAGATACAGATCAATGGCCCCGTTCCCCGCTCACCCCTTCCACAGCTCACCCCGTTCCCCGCTCACCCCTTCCACAGCTCACCCCGTTCCCCATTCAATGCTCACCCCATTCCCTGCTCACCCCCTTTCCCCGCTCACCCCATTCCCCGTTCGCTGTTCACTCCCTTCCCCGCTCAACCCCGTTCCCCATTCCCATCTTACCCCTTGTCCCCGCTCACCCCGTTCCCCACTCACCACGTTCCCAGCTCACCCGTTTCTCTGCTCACCCACTTTCCCCATTCCCAGTTCACCACCGTTCCCCGTTCCCCCATCACCCCCGTCCCCAGCTTACCCCACTTCACAGCTCAGCCCCGTTCCCGTTTCCCGCTCACACCCTTTCCCAGCTCACCCCCGTTCCCCGTTCCCTGCTCACCCTCTTTCCCAGCTCTTCCCCGTTCCCTGCTCACACCTGTTCCCAACTCAAACCCATTCCGCATTCCCCAGCTCAACCCCATTCCCCATTCTACCGCTCAACGCTGTTCACAGCTTACCCCGCTCCCAACTCACACCCATTCCCCGCTCAAACCTGTTCCCCGCTCAACCCCGTTCCCAGCTCATCCCCGTTCCACGTTCCCAGCTCACCCCCGTTCCCCGCTCACCCATGTTCCCAGTTCACCCCCATTCCCCGTTCACAGCTCACCCCGTTCCCCGCTCACCCCATTCCCTGACACCCCCATTCCCTGTTCACCCCGGTTCCCAGCTCACCTCCATTCCACGTTCCCAGCTCACCTCCATTCCCCGCTCACCTCCGTTCCCAGCTCACCCCCATTCCCCGTTCCCAGCTCACCCCCATTCCCCGATCCCCACTCGCCCAATTCCCCGCTCCCCCCGTTCCCCACTCCTCGACCCGTTCTCCAATCATCCCGTTCCCTTGAGCATGAAATCACCCCTTAACCTTCTAAACTACAGAAAATACAACCCAGGTTTGTGTAATCTCTCCTTGTAATTTAAGCCTTGAAGTCCAGTATCATTGTGGTAAATCTACGCTGCACTCCCTCCAAGGCCAGTATATCCTTCCTAAGGTGTGGAGCCCGGAACTGCTCACAGTGCTCCAGATGTGGTCTAACCAGTGCTTTGTACATCTGCAGAATAACCTCTACCCCCTTGTATTCTAGTCCAATAGGCTGTGGATGCTGGGGGTCAGTTGAAATTTTCAAGACTGTGATGGATGGAGTTTTGTTGGGTAAGGGTGTTAGGGGATATGGAACAGGACGGGTAGATGTAGTTGAGATACAGATCAAGGGGCCCGTTTCCTGCTCACCCCATTCCCCGCTCACCCCCTTTCACAGCTCACCCCCATTCCCCTTTCCCCGCTCACCCCATTCGCTGCTCATCCCCTTTCCCAGCTCACCCCATTCCCATCTTACCCCTTGTCCCCACTCACCCCGTTTCCAGCTCAGCCGTTTCTCTGCTCACCCCCGTTCCCCATTCCCATCTTACCCCTTGTCCCCGGTCATCCCATTCCCCACTCACCCCCATTCCCAGCTCCCCCTTTTATTGTAGTCCAATAGGCTGTGGATGCTCGGGATCAGTTGAAATTTTCAAGACTGAGATGGATGGAGTTTTGCTGGGTAAGGGTGTTCGGGGATATGGAACAAGGCGGGTAGATGGAGTTGAGATACAGATCAAGGGGCCGTGCCTTCAGCTTCTTGGGCCCCATACACGGGAATTCCCTCCCTAAACCTCTCCATCTCTCCACCTCTCTCTCCTCCTTTAAGACCATCTTTAAAGCCCGCCTCTTTGACCAAGCTTTTGATCACCGCTCCTAATGGCCCTGAAATTCGGCTGAATACGGGAGAGTACGCACTGTGTACTCTCGCGTACTCAGTCCCAAAGTGCTAGTTTCCTGCATGCACTGCGCATGCGCGGGAAACCGGCACTTCCCGGTATCGCGAAGGGGGTGGTTCCTAAGTGAACCGCGTGCGCACTACAGGCTGTGCGCACGCAGCACACTTAGGTTTTTTTTCAGGTTTGAACGCGAAGGTAAGTATGGAAGATTTTACACATGAAGAAAGGAGGCGTAAGACCCCCTTTTAACAAGGTAAGTAGTTAATTAAGTATTATTTTAAAAAAATTTTCAACAGGTTTATCTTTTTTAGCGACTTTAAAGAAAGGTAAGTTTATTTTTATAACTTTTAAAAAGAATTTAAATTTTTTCAAAAATTTAAATTTTTGTTTAAAGTGGTTAATTTATTTAACTATAGTTATTTTATTAATGTGATGGTGTTTTTTAAAATTTATTTGAGGTTTAGCTGTTCTTTTGGGGGCAATTTGTATTCATAGTTTTGACAGGTCTCATGTCAAATCTATGAATGAAAGATGGTGTGCTGCCATTGGCTCTCCATGCCCCACGTGATCCCAGAGGTCGCATCAAACTAACTGCGCCTCTGGGACACGCACACACTGCACCAGGGAGAGGCCCGGGACATGAAGTTCGTGTGGGCCAAAACCATAAAGGCAGGCGCGGAGTGCGATATCGCGGGGATCCTTACACCCGCGGCAAGACTCCGAGTCAAATTTCTGGGCCAATATCTCCGTCTTTGGTTCCGTGTCCTTTCTCTTTCATTACTCCCCTGTGAAGCACCTTGGGAGTTTTTCTAGGTTAAAGGCTCCAGATAGAATTACACAGAATTTACAGCACAGAAATAGGCCATTCGGCCCAACAGGTCTCTGCTGGTGTTTATGCTCCACACGAGCCTCCTCCCACCCCTCTTCATCAAACCCTATCAGCAAAACCTTCTATTCATTTCTCCCGCATGTGTTTATCCAGCTTCCCCTGAAATGCTATTCGCCTCAACCACTCCCTGTGGTAGCGAGTTCCTCATTCTCACCACTCTCTGGGTGAAGAAGTTTCTCCTGAATTCCCTATTGGATTTATTAGTGACTCTCTCATATTCATGGCCCCTAGTTTTGGATTCCCGATGTTCCAGTTTTATGATGTCACAAAGTACTGGAAAGTGACACAGCCCCTCTCTGCCCCCAGATGGCAGTGTTTGACTGTCCTGTACGACCAGCATCCTCCATCTTCCCTTTCTATATATTAACTTATCCAGCAATTTCCAGTAATAATCAAATTCTTTTTTAAAATCACAGATAAATGTGAGTCATGTTTTCTGTGTGAAAATCTTCAATGTAAGTTGTTGTTGTTCTTGATGAATTTGCTTCATAGTTTATAGTCCAAACCGCCGTCCGATAGGAGATATATTCTACCACTTTTCAAAGTCCAGGGGTTGCTGCAGCAAGCTGAAGACCATAATAAGGGGCTCTATTCAGTATCTGGGCCGCGCTACATTACCAGATAATATGGATTTAAAGTCACACTCTGGTTTGTAGGGATTGGGGGGAGTCACTAATGGAGTGGTCTTTGGTACTGAGCACAAGGAAAGTATCAGAGTAAAAACATATCAAGCACTTAATACTAAAATAATAATATTACATATCACTCGGTGAGGTTAGACACCCATCCTCCAGCCTCTTACTCTCTACACAGCTTTGTCCAGGTATTTAATGTTTATTAAAGGTGGCACCGAGCTGGATTAAATCATTTGTTTTATTGTCATGCAGGTGATAGCTGATCAAGGTTTATACGGTTTCAAAGCAAATCACTTGATAAAGTACATTGACTAATGGAATATAGAAACACTTGTTGCAACCTTATATAAAATTCAATGAAATTCAAACGCTGTGGAACAGAATTCAAGCGTTTATTCAGTGTGGAATTAAAATTCCAAACTATTGCAATCAGTATTTCAGAATAAAAAGTTAACAGTAATGGTTTAAGTTATGATTCTAAAATTCAACAAACAGGGTAACATTGCCAGGAATCACACTGTCCAATAATTGAACACAAGCAACATCATTTGTAATCTGCTATTTAATTATTTGAAGAAAGCATCTGAAACAATAAAATGACAATAAAATGACAACACATATCTCTAGGAATAGTGACTACAAATGTTAATGCAATGTTTAGCCTCTCTATTACAGCATTAGAAGCCTGTTCCATTTACTACTGGCTTCTGAAGTTAGTTCCCTTTTTGATATCGATATAAAATGATTAAACAATGAAACTCTGTTCTAACTCTAAAAGATAAAAATAGAAAATAATACAAATACACGACAGGCCAGTCAGCATTTGGAAAGAGAAAATACAGTTTAACGTTTCAGATTAAGATCCCCTGAGTGAAAAACAGAAAGTTCACCCTATTGTTTCCCTGTTTAGATCCTGACGGGCCTGTTGTGTATTTACATTTTATTATTTTGGATTTCCAGTATTATTTCTTTGTATCTAAGAGGTACTGAGCAGTTATTCCCCCTCGTCACCAGACATAACTTTCAAAAGGGAATTGGATAAACACTTGAAGGGGAAAAATGTGCAGGGCCCTGGGGAAAGAGCAGGGGAGTGGGACTAATTAGACAGCTCCTTCAAAGAGCCGGCACAGGCACGATGGGCTGAATGGCCTCCTTCTGTGCTGTATCATTCTATGATTCTATGATGATCGGAAATTGAGGAACATCTTGTTTTCCCCCAATTGTCTCTCAGATGATTGTGACGTTGGTTCTCTCTGGGTGTGGCCTGTTTGTTTTAACTCCAAACAGCCCACGATCAGTCTACAGCCATTTGCTGCTATCGGATCAATCCTGTACAGAAAGATTACTGGCTAGAAGAAAATAATTCAGCCGAAAAGTTAAATTATTAACTAGAAAAGCTGATAGGAAATCAAGGACTGAGAAACAAAAATACCAACTGTGTCGGTGTCTTTACTTTAATATATTAATTGGGGAGATTTTCACCTTACTGTCCAGGTGTGAAACTGGTGTCGCTGACCAGACGCCTGTTCTAGAAAGCACTTCACCAAATGGTCAGGGTGAAAATTACCCCCATTTGTTTCTTTCCGGTTAACTCTTTAGATGTGGGAACCAGTGGAGCAAATTGACTTTCACCACCTGCTAAACAGTGGCAGCACATTTCAGCGTAAAGGACAGTGTTGGAGAAACTCATTAAAATCTATTAAATAGGCTGGCAAATTCCTCGGAGCCGCTCCCACTCCCACACCATAACCTAGCGGGAAGGGCAGGGTTTCCGGCAGAGTTACGGGAACAGAGCAGGAGTGGCTCCGAGGAATTTCCCGCCTGTATGGGGCCCGACTTTGACTTCAGATGGCGAAGAGGTCGCTGCGATTCTGAGGCCCCGGCAGGTGAGCTGTGGACGTCAAACAGGGATCCTGATGCAGCTCACCGCTCTTCAACCTGAGGAATACCGGTCTGGACACCAGCAGAGCCCCGCGGGTGGGAGGGAGGGCTGGCAGAGCCCCGCGGGTAGGAGCTCGGAGTGGGAGGGAGGGGAGTGGAAGGGAGGGAGGGAGGGGAGAGGGAGGGAGGGCTGGCAGAGCCCCGCGGGTAGGAGCTCGGAGAGGGAGGGGAGGGGAGTGGAAGGGAGGGAGGGAGGGGAGGGGAGTGGGAGGGAGGGGAGGGAGGGGAGGGGGAGG